>JAODAL010019885.1:0-70862 GCA_025379985.1 Phyllomedusa bahiana | reverse complement strand
TCCTCTGGGGTTTGCTCCTCTCTTTCCCTACTCTGGGGTCTGCTCCTCTCTGTCCCTTCTCTGGGGTCTGCTCCTCTCTGTCCTTCCTCTGGGGCCCTCTCCTCTCTTTCCCTCCTCTGGGGGCTGCTCCTCTCTGTCCCTCCTCTGGGGGCTGCTCCTCTCTGTCCCTCCTCTGGAGTCTGCACCTCTCTGTCCCTCCTCTGGGGTCTGCTCCTCTCTGTCCCTTCTCTGGAGTCTGCCCCTCTCTGTCCTTCCTCTGGGGGGCGCTCTTATCTGCCCCTCCTCTGGGGCAATGCCTCCTATCCCTGTAACTCCTTGGGGTCCTGCCACCTTCTTCTGTCCTCTCCTCTGGGAGGCCTGCTCCTCTCTGTCCATCCTCTGGGGCCTCTCTTTCTTGTACTCCTTCTGGGGGTCTGCTCCTCTATGTCCCTCCTCTGGGCGGTCCAGCTCCTCTCTGGTCCCTTCATCTGCGGGCCCACGCTCCTCTGGGGTCTGCCTCCTCTCTGTCCCCTCTCTCTGGCGGTCTGCTTTCTCATGTCCCTCCATGGGGCATGCTCCTCTCTGTCCCATCCTTCTGGAGCCTTAGCTCCTCTCTGTCCTCCTCTGGGGGGCGTCCTTTTGTCCTCTCTGGGGTTGCTCTTTCTCTGTCCCCTCCCCTGGGGCCCTGCTCCTCTGGGGGGTCATGTACCATCTCTGTCCCACCTCCGATGGGGTCTGCTCTTCTATGACCATCCCTGGAGGCATGCTTACTCTGTCCCTCCTCTGGAGCTTGCTCCTCTCTGTCCCTCCTCTGGGGGGGGCGCTCCTTTCTGTCCCTCCTCTGGGGTCTGCTCTTCTCTGTCCCTCCCCTGGGGCCTGCTCCTCTCTGTCCCTCCTCTGGGGGGCGGTCCTCTCTGTCCCTCCTCTGGGGCCTGCTCCTCTCTGTCCCTCCTCTGTCTCCTGCTCCTCTCTGTCCCTCCTCTGGGGGGCGCTCCTCTCTGTCCATCCTCCTGGCGTCCTCCTGCCCTCCCTCTCTAGTCCCGCCCTCTTGGGGGAGCGGCCTCCTCTCCTGAAATCCCTCATCTGGGGCTCTGCTCCCTCTCTGTCCCCTCCTCTCCGCCCCCCCCCCCCCCCCGGGGAGCTCCTCTCTGTCCCTCCTCTGGGGTCTGCTCCACTCTGTCCCTCCTATGGGGTATGCTCCACTCTCCTGTCCCGCTCCTCTGGGGTTGCACACCTATCTATCCCTCCTCTGGGGGGCGCAAACTCTCTGCCCTTCCTTTGGGGTCTGCTCCTCTCTGTCCCTGCTCTGGGGCCTGCTCCTCTCTGTCCCTACTACTGTGGGTTGCTCCTCTTGTCCCTCCCCTCTGGGGGGCGCCTCCTCTCTTTCCCTCTCCTCTGGGTGGAGCTCCTCTCTGTCCCTCCTCTGAGGGGCGCTCCTCTCTGTCCCTCCTCTGGGGGCCTGCACCTCTCTGTCCCTCCTCTGGGGCCTGCTCTTCTCTGTCCCTCCTCTGGGGCCTGCTCTTCTCTGTCCCTCCTCTGGGGTCTGCTCCTCTCTGTCCCTTCTCTGGGGTCCGCTCCTCTCTGTCCCTCCTCTGGGGCCCGCTCCTCTGGGGTCTGCTCCTCTCTGTTCCTCCTCTGGGGGGCGCTCCTACTCCTGGTCCTTCCTACTGAGGTCTGCTCCTCTTGTTTCCTATATGGGGGGCGCTCATCTTCTGTCATTCCTCTGGGTAATGCATCCTCTCTGTCCTCACTCCTCTGGGGCCTGCACCCTTCCCATTCTGGTCTTTTTTTTCCCCCCTTATCATGGGGCCTGCTCCTCTCTGTCCTTCCTCTGGGGCCCTCTCCTCTCTTTCCCTCCTCTGGGGTCTGCTCCTCTCTGTCCCTCCTCTGGGGGGCGCTCCTCTCTGTCCCTCCTCTGGGGTCTGCTCCTCTCTGTCCCTCCTCTGGGGCCCGCTCCTCCCTCCTCTGGGGCCTGCTCCTCTCTGTCCTCCTCTGGGGGGCGCTCCTCTCTGTCCCTCCTCTGGGGTCTGCTCCTCTCTGTCCCTCCTCTGGGGGCTGCTCCTCTCTGTCCCTCCACTGGGGGGCGCTCGTCTGTCCTTCCTCTGTGGGGCGCTCCTCTCTGTCCCTCCTCTGGGGCCTGCACCTCTCTGTCCCTCCTCTGGGGTCTGCTCCTCTCTGTCCCTCCTCTGGGGGGCGCTCCTCTCTGTCCTTCCTCTGGGGGCCTGCACCTCTCTGTCCCTCCTCTGGGGTCTGCTCCGGTGTGTCCCTCTTCTGGGGCCTGCTCTTCTCTGTCCTTCCTCTGGGGACTGCTCCTCTCTGTCCCTCCTCCGGGGTCTGCTCCTCTCTGTCCCTCCTCTGGGGCCGGCTCCTCTCTGTCCATCACTTCTGGGGCTGCCTCGTCTCAGTCCCTCGACTCTGGGGGTCTGCTCCTCTACTGTCACCTTACTCTGGCGGTTGCTCTCTCTGTCCGCTCCTCTCTGTCCCTCCTCTGGGGGGCGCTCCTCTCTGTCCCTCCTCTGGGGTCTGCTCCTCTCTGTTCCTCCTCTGGGTGGCGCTCCTCTCTGTCCCTCCTCTGGGGTCTGCTCCTCTCTGTTCCTCCTCTGGGGGGCGCTCCTCTCTGTCCCTCCTCTGGGGTCTGCTCCTCTCTGTCCCTCCTCTGGGGCCTGCTCCTCTCTGTCCCTCCTCTGGGGTCTGCTCCTCTCTGTCCCTCCTCTGGGGTCTGCTCCTCTCTGTCCCTCCTCTGGGGTCTGCTCCTCTCTGTCCCTCCTCTGGGGCCTGCTCCTCTCTGTCCCTACTCTAGGTCCTGCACCTCTCTGTCCCTCCTCTGGGGTCTGCTCCTCTCTGTCCCTCCTCTGGGGTCTGCTCCTCTCTCTCCCTACTCTAGGTCCTGCACCTCTCTGTCCCTCCTCTGGGGTCTGCTCCTCTCTGTCCCTCCTCTGTCTCCTGCTCCTCTCTGTCCCTCCTCTGGGGCCTGCTCCTCTCTGTCCCTCCTCTGGGGCCTGCTCCTCTCTGTCCCTACTCTAGGTCCTGCACCTCTCTGTCCCTCCTCTGGGGCCCTCTCCTCTCTGTCCCTCCTCTGTCTCCTGCTCCTCTCTGTCCCTCCTCTGGGGTCTGCTCCTCTCTGTCCCTCCTCTGTCTCCTGCTCCTCTCTGTCCCTCCTCTGGGGCCTGCTCCTCTCTGTCCCTCCTCTGGGGCCTGCTCCTCTCTGTCCCTCCTCTGGGGCCTGCTCCTCTCTGTCCCTCCTCTGGGGCCTGCTCCTCTCTGTCCCTCCTCTGTCTCCTGCTCCTCTCTGTCCCTCCTCTGGGGGGCGCTCCTCTCTGTCCCTCCTCTGGGGTCTGCTCCTCTCTGTCCCTCCTCTGGGGGGCGCTCCTCTCTGTCCCTCCTCTGGGGGGCGCTCCTCTCTGTCCCTCCTCTGGGGCCTGCTCCTCTCTGTCCCTCCTCTGTCTCCTGCTCCTCTCTGTCCCTCCTCTGGGGCCTGCTCCTCTCTGTCCCTCCTCTGGGGTCTGCTCCTCTCTGTCCCTCCTCTGGGGTCTGCTCCTCTCTGTCCCTCCTCCTCTCTGTCCTTCCTCTGGGGGGCGCTCCTCTCTGTCCCTCCTCTGGGGCCCGCTCCTCTCTGTCCCTCCTCTGGGGTCTGCTCCTCTCTGTCCCTCCTCTGGGGTCTGCTCCTCTCTGTCCCTCCTCTGGGGCCTGCTCCTCTCTGTCCCTCCTCTGGGGTCTGCTCCTCTCTGTCCCTCCTCTGGGGCCTGCCCCTCTCTGCTCCTCCTCTGGGGTCCTCACCACCTCCCATACCCCACTCCCACCTCCCCCCAGGTATTACACATACTGTGTGTGTGTGTGTGTGTCCACCCACAATCCCCCTACCAATTCTCCCCAACGCCTCCTCTATATGTACCCACCTCTGTTTTTTTGCTTACACCTAAAGATATATACCTCTCTTCCTGTGCGATAGAGAGAGACCTCTGTTGTTAAGAGGGGCACTCGCCTCCCATCAATACGTCCTCCTCTGGGGGCGGCCGCCAACCTCTCTGTCAACCTCCTTGATATGACACGCCCGAGCTCCACCTTGTCCCCTCTCTGACTCTGCTCCCTCTACCTGCTTCCCCCACCCCCCCTCCCTTGGCTCTGGGGGGCGCTCCTCTCTGTCCCTCCTCTGGGGCCTGCTCCTCTCTGTCCCTCCTCTGGGGTCTGCTCCTCTCTGTCCCTCCTCTGGGGGGCGCTCCTCTCTGTCCCTCCTCTGGGGGGCGCTCCTCTCTGTCCCTCCTCTGGGGGGCGCTCCTCTCTGTCCCTCCTCTGGGGCCTGCTCCTCTCTGTCCCTCCTCTGGGGGGCGGTCCTCTCTGTCCCTCCTCTGGGGCCTGCTCCTCTCTGTCCCTCCTCTGTCTCCTGCTCCTCTCTGTCCCTCCTCTGGGGGGCGCTCCTCTCTGTCCCTCCTCTGGTGGTCTGCTCTCTCTGTCCCCCTCTGGGGGAGCTCCTCTCTGTCCCTCCTCTGGGGGGCGCTCCTCTCTGTCCCTCCTCTGGGGGGCGCTCCTCTCTGTCCCTCCTCTGGGGCCTGCTCCTCTCTGTCCCTCCTCTGGGGGGCGCTCCTCTCTGTCCCTCCTCTGGGGTCTGCTCCTCTCTGTCCCTCCTCTGGGGTCTGCTCCTCTCTGTCCCTCCTCTGGGGTCTGCTCCTCTCTGTCCCTCCTCTGGGGTCTGCTCCTCTCTGTCCCTCCTCTGGGGTCTGCTCCTCTCTGTCCCTCCTCTGGGGCCTGCTCCTCTCTGTCCCTCCTCTGGGGTCTGCTCCTCTCTGTCCCTCCTCTGGGGTCTGCTCCTCTCTGTCCCTCCTCTGGGGGGCGCTCCTCTCTGTCCCTCCTCTGGGGTCTGCTCCTCTCTGTCCCTCCTCTGGGGCCTGCTCCTCTCTGTCCCTCCTCTGGGGCCTGCTCCTCTCTGTCCCTCCTCTGGGGCCTGCTCCTCTCTGTCCCTCCTCTGGGGCCTGCTCCTCTCTGCTCCTCCTCTGGGGTCTGCTCCTCTCTTCCATCCTATGGGCAATGTCCTCTCTGTCCTCCTCTGGGGCCTGCCCCTCTGTCCCTCCTTGGGTCTTGCTCCTCTCTGTCCCTCCTCTGGGGTCTGCTCCTCTCTGTCCCTCCTCTGGGGCCTGCTCCTCTCTGTCCCTCCTCTGGGGCCCGCTCCTCTCTGTCCCTCCTCTGGGGCCCGCTCCTCTCTGTCCCTCCTCTGGGGCCTGCTCCTCTCTGTCCCTCCTCTGGGGGGCGCTCCTCTCTGTCCCTCCTCTGGGGCCCGCTCCTCTGGGGTCTGCTCCTCTCTGTCCCTTCTCTGGGGTCTGCCCCTCTCTGTCCTTCCTCTGGGGGGCGCTCTTCTCTGCCCCTCCTCTGGGGCCTGCTCCTCTCTGTCCCTCCTCTGGGGGGCGCTCCTCTCTGTCCCTCCTCTGGGGGGCCTCCTCTCTTCCCTCCTCTGGGGGTTTCTCCATCTCTGTCCATCCTCGGGTCTGCTACTCTCTGTCCCTCCTCTGGGGGGCGCTCGTCTGCCCCTCCTCTGGGGGCTGCTCTTCTCTGTCCTTCCTCTGGGGTCTGCTCCTCTCTGTCCTTCCTCTGGGGGGGCGCTCCTCTCTCTCCCTCCTCTGGGGTCTTCCTCTGTCCCTCCTCTGGGGTCTGCTCCTCTCTGTCCCTCCTCTGGGGCCTGCTCCTCTCTGTCCCTCCTCTGGGGGGCGCTCCTCTCTGTCCTTCCTCTGGGGGGCGCTCCTCTCTGTCCCTCCTCTGGGGTCTGCGCCTCTCTGTCCCTCCTCTGGGGGCTTCCGCCTCATCTGTCCTTCCTATTGGGGGGCGCTCCTCTCTGTCCCCTCTGGGGTCTGGCTCCTCTCATGTCCCTTCCTTGGGGGGCGCTCCTCTTGGTCCTCCTCTGGGGGGCGCTCGTCTGTCCCTCCTCTGGGGTCTGCTCCTCTCTGTCCCTCCTCTGGGGCCTGCTCCTCTCTGTCCCTCCTCTGGGGCCTGCTCCTCTCTGTCCCTCCTCTGGGGCCTGCTCCTCTCTGTCCCTCCTCTGGGGGGCGCTCCTCTCTGTCCCTCCTCTGGGGTCTGCTCCTCTCTGTCCCTCCTCTGGGGTCTGCTCCTCTCTGTCCCTCCTCTGGGGTCTGCTCCTCTCTGTCCCTCCTCTGGGGCCTGCTCCTCTCTGTCCTTCCTCTGGGGGGCGCTCCTCTCTGTCCCTCCTCTGGGGTCTGCTCCTCTCTGTCCCTCCTCTGGGGCCTGCTCCTCTCTGTCCCTCCTCTGGGGGGCGCTCCTCTCTGTCCCTCCTCTGGGGTCTGCTCCTCTCTGTCCCTCCTGAAGGGAGCGGTCACTCTTCTGTCCGCCTCTGGGGCCCGCTCCTCTCTGTCCCTCCTCTGGGGGGCGCTCCTCTCTGTCCCTCCTCTGGGGTCTGCTCCTCTCTGTCCCTCCTCTGGGGTCTGCTCCTCTCTGTCCCTCCTCTGGGGTCTCGCCTCTCTGTCATCCTTCTTGGGTCACTCCTATATCTGTGTCACCTCTGTGGGCCTGCTCCTCACTCTTTGTCCTCTGGGGGGCGCTCGTCTGTCCCTCTTCTGGGCCCGCTCCTCTTTGACTCCCTGTAGTTGCGCTTCCAGTATTGCTAAAGCGCGCTCGCGCGCTATGACCTACTATAGTAACAGTGAGATGAGGCGGGACGGGCTCATTAGCATCTCCATTCGGGTATCCGCTGTGACAGGAGCTGCTGAGCTCCGGAGGGGGCGGGAAGCTGAACGCTCTGCGCAGTCGCCTTGTGTGTGAGGGGGCATTACTGAGCGAACCAGACAAAACTACAACTCCCAGAAGCCCCGGGAGCCGCTGAGCAGCGCGCAGTCATGTGACCGGGCACGTGTCAGTGCGGCAGGTCCTGGTACGTCCTCTCTATGTGTGTTGGTTTTTGTCTTTCCCGCCCCCTCACGGGTTTAGGGCTGAGCCCCGGGGGCCACTACCTGGGGGGAGTTCCTTTTAGAGCCGTAATGGTGGGGGTCACAGTGCGGCGCCGCTGATCCTCCTTTAAAAGGCAGTGTGAGACATGTGATCTTTGAGGGGGGCCGTCTCTGCTGGCCGGGGGGGTAGGTTCGGCCGTGGGGCTGAGGCTCATCTGTGGCAAGAGGGGCCCGAACGAAATACAATGTCTGACGCCCCGTCGTCTCCTCCCCCCGCCGGACGGCCCCCCCACGTCTGTCTCCTCCCCCCGCCGACTGCCCCCCACGTCTGTCTCCTCCCCCCGCCGACTGCCCTCCCCACGTCTGTCTCCTCCACCCCGCCGACGCCCCCACTCTGCTCCCCCCCACCCCCCCGACTGCCCCCCCCTCTGTCTCCTCCCCCTGCCGACTGCCCCCCCCCGTCTGTCTCCTCCCCCCGCCGACTGCCTCCCCACGTCTGTCTCCTCCCCCCGCCGACTGCCCTCCCCACGTCTGTCTCCTCCCTCCGCCGACTGCCCCCCCACGTCTGTCTCCTCCCCCCCCCGCTCCCCCCCCACCCCTGTCTCCCCCCCCGCCACTTCCCCCCCCACGCTGCCCCTCCCCCCCTCCCCCCCCGCTGCCCCCCCCCCCGCTGCCCCCCCCCTCGTCCCCCCCCCGCCGCGGCCCCCCCCGTCTGTCTCCTCCCCCCGCGCCCCCCCTGTCTCCTCCCCTTCCGGGGGGCCCCCCCCGTCTGTTCCACCCCCGCCGCTGCCCCCCCCCTGTCCCTCCCCCCCCCCGCTGCCCCCCCCCGTCTCTTCTCTCCCCCCCCCCGCTCCCCCCCCCCCGTCTTTTCCCCCCCCGCCGGCTGCCCCCCCCGCCCGGGGTCTCCTTCCCCCGCGCTCCCCCCCCCCGTCTGCTCCCCCCCCCTCCCCCCCGTGTCTGTCTCCTCCCCCCCCCCCCCCAGCGTCTCCTCCCCCCCGGTGTCCCTCCCCCCCCCCCCTTCCCCCCCCCCCCCCCTACCCCCCCCCCCCCCCCCCCCCTCCCCCCCATGGGGCTCCTCCCCCCCGCGCCCCCCCCCCCCCGAGGCCCCCCCCCCCCCGCGTCGCTCCCCCCCCCCCGTGCCCCCCCCCCGCGTTTTTTCCCCCCCCACCCCCCCCCCGACGGGTCCCCCCCCACGCTTCCCCCCAAGCGTCTCCTCCCCCCCCCCACGCCCCCCCCTGCCCCCCCCCGCCGCTGCCCCCCGCGTCTGTCCCTCCCCCCGCCCCTCCCCCCCCCCCCGCTCCTCCCCCCCCACTCCCCCCCGCCCCCCTCCCTCCGCCGCCTGGCCCCCAGTCTTCCCCCCCTCCGCCCCCCCCCCACCGTCTTCCCCCCCCCCCCCCCTCCCCCCCCACGCCCCTCTTCCCCCCCCCCCCTGCCCCCCCCCCGCTGCCCCCCCCCGCCGCTCCCCCCCCCCCACGTTTTCCCTCCCCCCCCCCCTGCCCCCCCCCACTCGTCTCCCCTCCCCCCCGCGCCCCCCCCCCCGCCCCGTCCCTTCCCTGCCCCCCCCCCAGCGTTTTCCTCCCCCGCCATTCCCCCCCCCCACCTTTTTCCCTCCCCCCCCGACCGCCCCCCCCCACACGTCCCCTCCCCCCCGACTTGCCCCCCCCGTCTCCCCCCCCGCCAGGGCCCCCCCCCCACGTCTCTCCCCCCCGCCGCGCCCCCCCACCGCCCCTTCTCCCCCCCCGCCGCCCCCCGCCCCCGCCCCCGCCGTCTCTTGCCGCCCCCACGTCCCCTCCCCGCCCCCCCCGCTACCCCCCCCCTGCGTTCCCCCCCCCCCCCCCCCGGGTACCCCCCCCCCCCCCCGTCTCCTCCCCCCCGCCCCCCGCCCCTCCCCCCCGCCCCCCCGCCGCTCCCCCCCCAACCCAACCTTTTGCCCCCCCCAGCGGGGCTCAGGGCCCAACCCCCTTCCCCCCCCCCAGCCCGGCCCCAACCCTCTCCCCCCCCCGGGGGGCCGGGGTTTTCCAAAACCCCTCCCCCCCCAACCCGGGGCCCAACTCTGACCCCCCCCCCCGAAAGGGGGGCTCGGCCCACCTCGGCCCCCCCTAGGGGGTCGGACCCCCTTCTCCCCTTTCCCCGGAGGCCCTTCCTCCCCGCCCCTTCCCCCGGGACTGGAGCCCCTTTGCCCCTTCCCAACGGGACTAGGGCCCCAATTTCTCCCCCTTAGGGGGGTAGGTTCCCAATTTTTGTTCCCCAAGGGAGCTCAGGTTTTAACCTCCTGCCCCTTCCAGCGGGGAGGCTCGGACCCAATCCCGTGACCCCTTCCCCAAGGGAGCTCAGGAGCCCAATGGTCTGTGACCCCTTCCCAGCAGGGAGGCTCAGGAGCCCAATGCTCTGTGAACCCATCCCAGCAGGGAGGCTCAGGAGCCCAATCCTATCTGACCCCTTCCCCGCAGTGAGGCTCAGGAGCCCAATCCTCTCTGACCCCTTCCCAGCAGGGAGGCTCAGGCTTCCAATCCTCTCTGACCCCTTCCCAGCAGGGAGGCTCAGGCTACCAATCCTCTCTGACCCCTTCCCAGCAGGGAGGCTCAGGAGCCCAATGGTCTGTGACCCCTTCCCAGCAGGGAGGCTCAGGAGCCCAATCCTCTCTGACCCCTTCCCAGCAGGGAGGCTCAGGAGCCCAATCCTCTGTGACCCCTTCCCAGCAGGGAGGCTCAGGAGCCCAATCCTCTCTGACCCCTTCCCAGCAGTGAGGTTCAGGATCCCAATCTCCACTATCCTCTTTCCAGCAGGGAGGCTCAGGAGCCCAATCCTCTCTGTCCCCTTCCCAGCAGGGAGGCACAGGATCCCAATCCTCTCTGACCCCTTCCCAGCAGGTAGTCTCAGGAGCCCAATGCTCTGTGACCCCTTCCCAGCAGGGAGGCTCAGGCTTCCAATCCTCGCTGACCCCTGTCCAGCAGGGAGGCTCAGGTGCCCAATCCTCTCTGTCCCCTTTCCAGCAGCGAGGCCCAGGATCCCAATCCTCTCTGTCCCCTTCCCAGCAGGGAGGCTCAGGAGCCCAATCTCTGTGCCCCCTTTCCCCAGCGGGAGGCTCAGGATCCAATCCTCTCTCCCCCCAAACCCCAGCGGGGGAGGCTCAGGAGCCCAATCCTCTCGACCCCTTCCCAGCAGGGAGGCTCAGGCTTCCAATCCTCGCTGACCCCTTTCCAGCAGGGAGGCTCAGGTGCCAACCCATCTCTGTCCCTTTCCAGCAGCGAGGCTCAGGATCCCAATCCTCTCTTTTCCCTTCCCAGCAGGGAGGCTCAGGAGCCCAATCCTCTGTGACCCCTTCCCAGCAGGGAGGCTCAGGAGCCCAATCCTCTCTGACCCCATCCAGCAGGTTGGCTCAGGAGCCGAATCCTCTCTGACCCTTTCCCAGCAAGGAGGCTCAGGAGCCCAATCCTCTCTGACCCCCTTCCCAGCAAGGAGGCTTCAGGAGCCAAATCCTCTTGACCCCTTCCAGCAGGAAGGCTCAGGACCCCCAATCCTCTCTGACCCCTTCCCAGCAGTGAGGCTCAGGAGCCCAATCCTCTCTGACCCCTTCCCAGCAGTGAGGCTCAGGAGCCCAATCCTCTCTGACCCCTTCCCAGCAGTGAGGCTCAGGAGCCCAATCCTCTCTGACCCCTTCCCAGCAGTGTGGCTCAGGAGCCCAATCCTCTGTGACCCCTTCCCAGCAGTGAGGCTCAGGAGCCCAATCCTCTCTGATCCCTTTCCAACAGTGAGGCTCAGGCACCCAATCCTCTCTGTCCCCTTCCCAGCAGGGAGGCCCAGGATCCCAATCCTCTCTGTCCCCTTCCCAGCAGGGAGGCTCAGGTGCCCAATCCTCTCTGACCCCTTCCCAGCAGGGAGGCTCAGGAGCCCAATCCTCACTGACCCCTTCCCAGCAGGGAGGCTCAGGATCCCAATCCTCTCTGACCCCTTCCCAGCAGGTTGGCTCAGGAGCCCAATCCTCTCTTACCTTTTCCCAGCAGGGAGGCTCTGGAGCCCAATCCTCATGCTCTCTTTGTGGCGTATCAGGCCTAGTCTAGCCCAAAGATTACTGGGAACAACAATTTTCATGAATTATGAGAGGAAAACGCAGACCTGGAAACAAGCAAAGTGTGAAATACAGAATGAAGATGGCTCCTCAAATTATTAAAAAATATGGGAACAAAAAATTCTTGTCACAATCCCCTAGAAGTACTGGGCCCCAACTGGGGTCAACGGTCTCCATTGTCTGAGTCGTCATAGTACCCTAGAAAGACTGGGCACCCAGCTGGGGTCAATGGTCTCCATTGTCTGAGTCGTCATAGTACCCTAGAAAGACTGGGCACCCAGCTGGGGTCAGGGGTCTCTGGTCTGACACGTTTTTTCTGTACGGCTTGCCATCCTCTTCTGAGTAACTCCGTGTAGTTGGCTGTTGTAGAGTCTCCGTGATGATTTCTGCTCTTGTCTCCATTGTTATGTGCAGGAACCGTGCAGCGAGTCACTCCTCTCACATTGTCTGGAACGCACTTCCTCTGCAGACTCCCCAACGATGGAGAAGGATGAGCTCACCCAACGTCTCTTACAGCTCACTCTGGAGATGGTCTCCCTGCTGGCCGGAGAGGTGAGGCTTCTGGATGTGATGGAAGTGTATGAACCTACAGAGAAGCATGTAGCCATCAGTCAGGTGGATAGAACATCATGATGTCAGTGTGCCAGAGGTGCTCTCGAGGCTACAGGGGGGTCTGGACGTTGCCCATAGGCTTCCGAGGGATAGAATTATTTGCATCTCGGACATTGAGCCGTCTCCACAGGTCGCTGTCAGGAGACATTACAGAGGTGAATGAGACCTCAATGCTCTAAGAGGGAAATCCCAGCTGCGTCCATCAGACTCTATGGACTGTGCATTCACCAATAATATGTACATGATCTGGAGACTGCCTGACACCTGGCCCCAGACTCCCGGCTGCAGACATGGCTCCATGGGCTGTACCGGCAGCTTTGTCTAAGGTGAGGAAGGATTGGGCGAATCTCCAGATCGAGGGAGAAGACGAGGAGGTTGTCTGAGTTCTGGAGACTGCCTAACACCTGGCCCCAGACTCCTGGCTGCAAACACAGCTCCATGTGCTGTATTGGCAGCTTTGTCTAAGGAGAGGGAGGACCAGGCGAATCTATAGATGAGGGTAAAAACAATGAGGTTGTCAAAACTGACAACAAAACCAACACAGGGCACAGAATGTCTGACACATAACATAAGTCCCAGGAAGCCCAAGCTAACCCGAGTCACCACCAGGTACGAAACCTCCACTACTCAGAGCCGTGACCGTCTGTTCTTATACACAGGACTACACATTAGTGAGGAGGACAGCAGCTGATTGTGTGGCCTCTGCAGGACGGAGCCGAGGCCCCAACACACATCCCCCACGTCACTCACTGATACCTGAGAGCAACAACGAGCAGAAGATCCTAGAGCTCAGCAAGAAGATGATTGAGCTACTGAACAGAGAGGTGAGGGGAATGCTGGGGTATTATACATAACACAGGGGATGATGGGTCGGTGAGGGGAATGCTGAGACTTTATACATAACACGGGTTGATGGGAGGAGGTGAGGGAAATGCTGGGACATTATACCTAACACAGGGGATCAGGGGTCTGGATGATGATGAGAGGTGAGGGGAATGCTGGGACAGTATATATAACCCATGGTGATGGGAGGAGGAGAGGGGAATGCTGGGACATCATACATAACACGGGATGATGGGTCTGGATGATGATGAGAGGTAAGGGGAATGCTGGAACATTATACATAACACGGGATGATGGGTCTGGATGATGATGAGGGGTGAGGGGAATGCTGGGACATTATACATAACACAGGGGATGATGGGTCTGGATGATGATGGATCCTTGTGTTGTCAGGTTCCTATAAGGTGTCAGGATGTCGCTGTCTATGTCTCCATGGAGGAGTGGGAGTATATAGAAGTACACAAGGATCTGTACCAGGAGGTCATGATGGAGGATCACCGGCCGCTGACATCACAAGGTGAGAGGAGATAAGACACAGCAGGGGGTGACGTCACCAGATGAGAGGAGAGGAGACACAGCAGGGCGTGACGTCATATGGTGAGATAAGACACAGCAGGGAGTGACGTCTCCAGGTGAGAGGAGATGAGACACAGCAGGGGGTGACGTCACCAGATGAGAGGAGATGAGACACAACAGGGGGTGACGTCACCAGATGAAAGGAGAGGAGACACAGCAGGGGGTGACGTCACCAGATGAGAGGAGATGAGACACAGCAGGGAGTGACGTCACCAGGTGAGAGGAAATGACACACAGCATGGGGTGACGTCACCATGTGAGAGGAGATGAGACACAGCAGGGGGTGACGTCACCAGATGAGAGGAGATGAGACACAGCAGGGGGTGATGTCACCAGATGAGAGGAGATGAGACACAGCAGGGGGTGACGTCACCAGATGAGAGGAGATGAGACACAGCAGGGGGTGACGGCACCAGGTGAGAGGAGATGAGACACAGCAGGGGGTGACGTCACCAGATGAGAGGAGATGAGACACAGCAGGGGGTGACGTCACCATGTGAGAGGAGATGAGACACAGCAGGGAGTGACGTCACCAGGTGAGAGGAAATGACACACAGCATGGGGTGACGTCACCATGTGAGAGGAGATGAGACACAGCAGGGGTGACGGTCCCCAGATGAGAGGATATGAGACACAGCAGGGGTAGACGTCTCCAGGTGAGAGGAAATGACACACAGCAGGGGGTGACGTCACCAGATGAGAGGAGATGAGACACAGCAGGGAGTGACGGCACCAGGTGAGAGGAGATGAGACACAGCAGGGAGTGACGTCACCAGGTGAGAGGAAATGACACACAGCATGGGGTGACTTTCACCATGTGAGAGGAGATGAGACACGGGCAGGGGTGACGTCACCAGATGAGAGGAGATGAGACACAACAGGGGGTGACGTCACCAGATGAAAGGAGAGGAGACACAGCAGGGGGTGACGTCACCATTTGAGAGGAGATGCGACACAGCAGGGTGTGACGTCACCAGGTGAGAGGAAATGACACACAGCAGGGGGTGACGTCACCAGGTGAGAGGAGATGAGACACAGCAGGGGGTGACGTCACCAGATGAGAGGAGATGAGACACAGCAGGGGGTGACGTCACCAGATGAGAGGAGATGAGACACAGCAGGGGGTGACGTCACCATGTGAGAGGAGATGAGACACAGCAGGGGTGCCCGGCACCAGGTGAGAGGAGATGAGACACAGCAGGGGGGTGACGTCACCAGATGAGCGCAGACGCGACCCTGCAGGGGGTGACGTCACCATGTGAGAGGAGATGAGACACAGCAGGGAGTGACGTCACCAGGTGAGAGGAAATGACACACAGCATGGGGTGACGTCACCATGTGAGAGGAGATGAGACACAGCAGGGGGTGACGTCACCAGATGAGAGGAGATGAGACACAGCAGGGGGTGACGTCACCAGGTGAGAGGAAATGACACACAGCAGGGGGTGACGTCACCAGATGAGAGGAGATGAGACACAGCAGGGGGTGACGTCACCAGATGAGAGGAGAGGAGACACAGCATGGGGTGACGTCGCCATGTGAGAGGAGATGAGACACAGCAGGGGGTGATGTCACCAGGTGAGAGGAGATGAGACACAGCAGGGGGTGACGTCACATGATAAGAGTAGAGCCGGAGACGGTTCCGCTCTCATTGATTTGTATGTATAACATATTACTTCCTCAACATGTGCTCATTGTCTCCCATTATCCTCCTGAGGGAACAGTAATGTAATGGAGTCCATTTACAGCCAGCTGGGAACTGAAACCCCCCCCCCCCCCCAACTTCCCCCCACCCAACTGAGGATCAAGTCAGATCATGGAGTCCATTCACAGCCACTTGGGATCTGCACACCCCCAATCAAACTGAGCAATCAGTCACGTCATGGAGTCAATTTACAGCCACCTGGGACCCGCACACCTCCAACCCAACTGAAGAACCACTCACGTCATGGAGTACATTTTCATCCACCTGGCACCTGTACACGCCCAACCCAGCTGAGGAACCAGTCATGTCATGGAGTCCATTTACAGCCACCTGGGACCTGCACCCCCCAACCAAAGTGAGGAACCAGTCACGTCATGGAGTCCATTTACAGCCAACTGGAACCTTCACACCCCTAACCCAACTGAGGAACCAGTCATGTCATGGAGTCCATTTACATCCACCTGGAATTTACTGAGAAAGTTCCTCTGCTCTTGTCGGATTTGTCACGTACATGTCTTGTTCTGTTGACTGATTTTCATATTGATTTGTTAACCGTTAAAGGGGCTGTCTCACTGCATTAATTCATCTCGCCTCTGTCTTGTTTTCCGGATTTTATTTTCAATCCAGGGGCGTGTTTACTGGCAGTGATGAGCTGCTGAGGACACCAGGTCTGTAACTATAGCGACCAATGCTGGGATCCTATCAGGAGAGACCGAAAAGGTCTGTAGCTATAGACCAGCACTGGCAGCCTATCGTGAGAGATCTATTTAAAAGATTGAACTTTTAAGGGTCAGTCAAACATTGCTAACACGTTTCGGCTAATCTAACCTTAATTAAAAGCAAATGTGGTGCACAAAGCTTTCTGAAACCATGAACTGAGCAATGAAAGCGGCTGTATCAGAATTACATGAGAACCATCTAAAGGATCATGAAGAACCTACAGAAGTCTATAAATCTGTGTAATGATGCTGAGCAATGCCTAGTCAATAAAGCGTTCCCTTGCGAAGACGGCAGCTTTCTTCTATCTCTGCACCCTACAAGGGGTCCGACATACTCAGCGGCGACGCTTTTGAACCTAGATGAGCAACTGTGATGTACGGCGGAGAAACTGCTGAGGGGTCAGACATACTCAGTGCTGACGTGTGTGAACCTAGACGAGCACCCATGATGTACGGCAGAGAAGCGCCTGAGGGGTTGATGTTTAGACGGCTGCTGGGATCTGGTATGTGTTTGTCTTCTCCACAGACCTATCGTGTACCTCCCTGATTGACCAGATGTGATGCACGTTCCATTGTAGATATAACGGAGTCACTATCGCTCTCATTTTGCTTTTTCTTTGGTTTTTCTCTTGGTGAAGTTTCCTGACAGAATCTAAGACGGTTTGATGCACTAAGCTCCTCGTTACTCGTATTGTGGTCGAGTTTATTCGTGATCTCAGGATTTGGTTCATTTCACTGATGTCTTCTCATCCACATTTTCATTCTACAAAGTAGAACAAATCCTAAAACTTCTCACAATGAACACTTTGCCCGTCACATAGGACTTCACTATTTTGGGAACCATGTGTCAGACCCACACATGAAGTGGAACGGACAAAAGTACCCAAGTTTCAGTGCCCATTGTCCCATTCTGTGGTGGTCAAGATGGCTCCTCTAGCTGGTCTGTTGATTAAGGGGCCGAACAGAGCAAGCTGCAATGCCCTGTGTGCCTGGTCACCTTTCTATCATAACCCTAAGTAGGGCCTCTTCTTTAAGTGCTCCAGTAGCTCCTCTGAGTGAAAGGACCACATGGGCCTCCCTTCAACACATGAAAAAACTTTGAGACTCTCGGTTCACATATTTTGATCAAAAGATGTTTAAGCTGCCCACAACTTTCAACGTGATCTCAAAATCGGGCAGTCCTATCCTATCTTTACCTCTCAATCGAGCCAATCAGGCCTCTGCTGGTAAAACCGACCTCCATTATTCAGAGAGAAAAAATAAAAAAACACCCAACCTGCAGCTGCCCTTCTTATGACACCCTGTGAGAGTGGGCGGGGACAGAAACCCAAAATGGAAGCACCCTTCCTTCCCATATAGGTTTAAAATAAATGTACAAAGTTTTACGTATGTTTCTGCACACAAAAATATTTCTGAAAAAACGTATGCAAACCTGGGTGCCACTGGCAGGGCTGCGGCACACATGTAATTATACATGTACGCACACAGACCCTTCACCCCATGACACATCATTGAGTCTTGCGCGCCTATCATCCTGTTACCGTTTTCCAATGGTCTTTCCTTGGATGACCTTTTCAGTAAAGTCAGTACCGCACAAGACTGGTCTTTAGAGAAGCTGATATCCACTCACCTCCAGCTGAGGACTTTTCATGGTCGCTCCATGACCATTTTTTACTCAATTGATTGTTGAATTACCACCTTAGATGTCTCCTCCCCTCCCCCAAGAGACGCCCTTAGGATAAAAGAATAAATGGGATTCACTTTCGGAGCTTTGGACTATTGGAATAGAAAGGTTATATAAATAGTAAAAAGATTAAAAAAGAAAATGTTGGCCCTTTAAAAAATGCTGATGGAGAGACAGTAGAGGGCGACGAGGAAAAATCAAACCTATTAAACAATTTCTTCTCCACTGTTTTTACCGAGGAGGATGAGCTTCCTGTTGAACCGAGGGATGAGGTAAACTCCAACTTAAAAGTTTCTGGTCTAAGCCAGGAAGAAGTGCAGCTCCGCCTTAGGAAGATTAAAATAGACAAATCCCCAGGCCCTGACGGTATACACCCACGTGTAATAAGGGAGTTAAGTGATGTCATTGATAGGCCCATATTCTTAATATTTATGGACTGTCAAATAACGGGTTTTGCCCCAAAGGATTGGCGCATAGAAAATGTGGTGCCAATATTCAAAAAGGGGTCAAAAAGTGATCCAGGAAACTATAGGCCAGTAAGCTTAACCTCTGTTGTAGGTAAAATGTTTGAAGTTTTCTCAGAGATCCCTATCCTGGAGTATCTCACTGAAAATAATGTATAACCCCGTTCAGCATAGATTCATGAAGGATCGGTCCTGTCAGACTAATCTCATCAGCTTCTATGAGGAAGTCAGTGCTAGGGCTGGATCGGGGTGAGGCACTGGAAAGTCATATATCTAGATTTTTCTAAGCATTTGATACGGTGCCACATAAAAGGTTGGTAAATAAAATGAGAATGCTTGGACTGGCGGAAAATGTGTGCAAATGGGTAGGCAACTGGCTCACTGATAGAAAAAAAAAGGGTAGTAATTAACGGTCAACTCAGACTGGATCGCTGTTACTAGTGGGGTACCACAAGGGTCAGTATTTTGGGCCCCATCCTCTTTAACATTTTCATTAATGATCTTACACATGGATTACACAGTAGAATATCGATCTTTGCAGACGATACTAAGCTCTGTAAAGTAATCAACACAATAGAGGATAATGTGTTATTACAATGGGATCTGGATAAGTTGGAGGCCTGGGCAGGGAAATGGCAGATGAGGTTTAATACAGATAAATGCAAGGTTATGCACATGGGGGAAAAAAACCATTACATGACTACATGTTAAATGGAAAAAAACACTGGGTAAAAGTGACATGGAGAAGGACTTGGGGGAATCCTGGTGGACAGTAAACTTAATTGTAGCAGCCAGTGTCAGACAGCAGCTGCCAAGGCAAATAGGATCATGGGGTGCATGAAAAGGGGCATAAATGCACAAGATGACAACATATTCTCCCTTATACAAGTCACTGGTTAGACCACACAGGAATATTGTGTACAGTTTTGGGCCCCCAGTGCAAAGGAAAGACATTGTAGAGCTTGAACAGGTACAAAGGCGGCAACAAAAAAATAAAAGGACTGGGTGGACTACAGTACCCAGAAAGATTAGCAAGATTAGGGTTATTTAGTTTAGAGAAAAAAATGGCTTCGGGGGGACATAATAAATATGTTTTTAAAAACATCAAAGGTCAAAATAGAGATCTCTCCCAAGATTTATTTATACCCAGGGTGTATATGAACAAGGGGGAATCCTCTACGTCTTGAGGAACGAAAGCTTCTACATAAACATAGAAAGGGATTCTTTACTGTAAGAGCAGTGAGACTATGGAATTCTCTGCCAGAGGGACTGGTCATGGTGAATTCATTAACGGCGTTCAAAAATGGTTTAGATGCATTTCTGGAGCTTAATAATATAACAAGTTATAGTGTCTAGGATTCAGGAAAGGGGTCATTGATCCAGGGATTTTTCTGATTGCCAGATTGGAGTCGGGAAGGAATTTTTCCCTAAATGAGGACAATTGGTTTATACCTCATTGGGGGTTTTTGCCTTCCTCTGATCAACACCTTAGCAAAACAGCTGAAAAATGGATGGACGTCTTGTCTTTTTTCGGCCTTACAAACTATGAAACTATGAAAGGTTCAAACAGGCAGAGCACATATACAAAGCCAGACTAGTAGAACTGGAGGTGATGAGACGTATATGATATACAGACAGATGTACTGCGGCTCATATACTCCACCACTGTATACCGCGGCTCATATACTCCACCACTGTATACCGCAACTCATGTTTCCCGTCACTGTATACCGCCGCTCATGTATCCCGTCACTTTATACTGCCGCTCATGTATTCAGTCACTGTGTGCTCTCTACAGATGGATCCAGTAGGAGAAATCCAGCAGAGAGATGTCCCCGTCCTCTGTATTCCCAGGACTGTTCAGAGGGAAATGTCCCAGAGAATCATCAGGTAGAGGGAGCTGAAGTCTCCTCTAAATATGACCAGAATGGAACAACCTGCTAATATTTCACTGGTTTTGTCTCTTTAGGGGGAAAATCTGATTGATATTAAGGTTGAGGATGAAGCAGAAGAGATGGACATCCCAGGGAATCCTCAGGTAGATGAGCCCTATACACAATCTGTATACGGGGTGTGGACCTCCTGCAGTCACAGATGGGCTCATAGATATTTGGGGGTCTCCTATGTCGATCTGTCTGCTGTACTGAATTGTTCCATATGTCACATCAGGGTGAAGATCTGACGGATATTAAGATTGAGGTTGTGGATGAAGCAGAAGAGGAGACGGATGTAAGGACTGATCAGCAGGGTAAGGAGTGGAGGCTGTTATTGGTTGCATGAGATAAACCTGTTTGGAAGGTAACCTGGATACTACCCCCATCATCACTAGCACATAATCTTGTATCACTGTGTGTTTCCTGTAGATGGACTCATTTTTGGAAATCCAGCAGAGAGATGTCCCCGTCCTCTGTATTTCCAGGACTGTCCAGAGGGAAATCCCGATGTGCCATTTAATACTCAGGTAGAAGAGCCCTATACACAATCTGTTTACTGGGTGTGGACCTCGTGCAGTCACAGATGGGCTCATAGATATTTGGGGTCTCTTGTGTTGATCTGTCTCCTGTATGGAATTGTTCCATATGTCACATCAGGGTGAAGATCTGATTGATACTAAAGTGGAGGCTGAAGAAGGGAAAATGAGCGATGAGCCGAGGATGAGTGACGTGAAGGAGGAGGTCCCAGAAGATGTGACCACAGGTGAGAGTAATACATTCAGATGTTTCTTCTTTTTTGTAACTCCACATCATTCATTGTAAACTGCATGAAAACTGAAGATCAGAACATCAGATCATGAGTTCATGAGGATGGAGAATTTGCAGGCAGTGACAGAAAGTGTTGTTGCTGAGCAGCACAATCCGTATATACACGGAGTGCCTGATAGAGCACTATATGAAGAGAGACATGTTTGAAAATGTGGATACAGACTGGACGAGGATTTCTCCATGCTGGACCGCTGACCAGCCATCATCAAGATTGAAGTGGAATAATCCAAAGGAAAGTTGACAAGAGGCGAAGGTGGGAGGTGGGAAGGCTGGAGAGGAGAGGTATGAGATGATGTTTGTGCCTCCAGGGTCATCGTTGTGGTTTGGTTGGATTCATCAAGGCCATATTGTATTGTATTTACTTCCAATGTGTATACTTCCCTTTCATTCAAGCAATGAGGCATTGACAGGTTTGGGGTCCTGGGACCGGTCGCCATAGTTGTGGGTGGGAGCTGGTGTTTGATGCTCTGTGTAGAATAGAGGGGAGTCGTTAATCTATAACAGGAATTTGGGAATCTAGTCATCCTTCGTGTTCATTGATGTCGCCCATCAGATACAAACCATCCTCCAGAGACTGCAGAAGGGAGATGGATCCAGGGCTGGGTTGTTCCATAATGTGCACAATGGTCATTTTATATGAAGGAGGATCCCAAGGTTTACATTTCATAAAACAGAAATCATAAAGGTCATTCCATTTTTTTTGGATAATTTGTGTGGCCGGTTCCATGATGTACAGAATCTGAGGAAGGAGGACAAAGTTTCAGGAAGAAGTTGTACCAGGTTTGGATTTTGGTTCTGACCAGGTTTAGGAGGAAACAAGATAGAAATGTTCTGGAACACATTCCACAAGGCAGAGCATTCTGGTCCCCGGTCTGTGAAGGACTCTTCCCACTGAGATCTGAAGTATTGGGGGGTGGTAGAATCATTAACCAAAAAGGTTTTAAGGTTTAGTTCTGAGGAGGGGACAGACCAGCTCAGTGTGTAGTGATGATTAAAGGGGTGTGATCCAAAATTGAGTAGAAGACCTATGCCACTTCGTTAACCTGAGGTGTGAGTTTACTGTGGTGTTCTCATCAGGCTGCTTAACGGAGCCTCCTCTCCCACCTCTCAGACATCACCATCGCAACCATTGCTAGAGCAGAGAGGAGATAAGACACAGCAGGGAGTGATGTCACCATCCCGACCACTGCTAGAGCAGAGAGGAGATAAGACACAGCAGTCCCCCCTCTCACCAGTGTGACTCCGCCTCCCCCCGCGAGGGCACAATCTGTCTCCCTCTCTCACCAGTGTGACCACACCCCCGCAAGGCAGAGTTGTGCCGTCTGATGGTCGCACAATGTGTGCAATGTACTTAGATCCTTATTCGTGATGAAATCTGCTGCACAGTAAAGTGCTTAGGTATCTGCTTCCCTTCTCCTTTATACGAGCTGTGTTTGAGAAATCTCTCATTTCTTTGTCCATCCTTGGTCTGGTCGGTCACCTGAGAGTTCGGGGTCAGTTTGTCTCCTCTGGCAGTTCGGGGTCAGTTTGTCTCCTCTGGCAGTTCGGGGTCAGTTTGTCTCCTCTGGCAGCTCGGGGTCAGTTTGTCTCCTCTGGCAGCTCGGGGTCAGTTTGTCTCCTCTGGCAGCTCGGGGTCAGTTTGTCTCCTTTTTCTATCACTCGCCCACCTGACTGTTTAGAAGGCTGTGGTTACATCAGGCTGCTACGTAATAGTGACCCGGATTCTGGAGGCTGCAGTTGCCCTTGATCCCGCTCATCTGTTATCTCACAATATTCCTCATAACTTTAACCAACCAGTTCTCCATATTATTCTTTTGGCCGCTAAATGCTTTGTGTCTTATCAGCTGGCTCAATCCCAGCGTCCATCCGAGAGGTGATTCAGGGGCTCGGGCAACACATGGATAAGTCTGAAGTAATCAAAACCAAAGAATCCCAGAAATGTTTCCACAAATGGGAGCTTTACTTCAAATTATTGCTCGTCCACTGATATAAAACCGGTCCTGCACCTTCTATACGTCGTGGGATCTGTCCTCACCACTGGCCGGTGACCTGGTACGATTAGATATTGGATCACTCTGATATGCCATGGCTGCTCTTGAGGACGTTTGTGTAGGATGAGTCTGGTGATCTCCGCGTCTGGTTTTACTGTATTGGGATTGTGTGGCATCGAACTGAGCTGGAGCCGTCCTTTTCTATAGCTTCTTTCAAGCATTTAATCTCCAGAAAATGTTCTAAACTTCTCCTCAGACTCTTCACTGTTGTTGTTGTTAGGATCAATTTTTCGGCAGATCATTGTTTACTCAGGTAAAACTCATCAACAAGAGCGATTTCGTTTTATAGGCCCCTCCCAGTCATCTGCTCTGATGAGCCAAAATCCTGTGGCCTTCTTCATATGAACCTAAGGGTACCCATAAGGGTATGTTCACACAGCGCAGTTCTGGTGCAGTATTAGGGAGCTCTCACCCACTGCTGACTTCATGGCTACAGCTTTGTCCCTCTGCGGTCTGGATGAAATACATTTGTGGTCGGTGCAGGAACTACCTTCCTCCAACGACTTGTCCCTCAGTCTTCAGGAGCGGGGTCAGTATCACCTTGAGAAAAAAAAGAGAACAACGAGGATGAATTTGTCAGTAACAATAATCCCTGATGTCCAATGGTTTCATAGTTTCATAGTTTGTAAGGCCGAAAAAAGACGAGACGTCCATCCAGTTCAGCCTGTTGTGCTAAGGTGTTGATCCAGAGGAAGGCAAAAACCCCCAATGAGGTAGAAGCCAATTGTCCTCATTTTAGGAAAAATTCCTTCCCGACTCCAATCTGGCAATCAGGAAAATCCCTGGATCAATGACCCCTCTCCTGAATCCTAGACACTATAACTTGTTATATTATTACGCTCCAGAAATGCATCCAAACCCTTTTTGAACTCTGTTAGTGAATTCACCATGACAAGTTCCTCTGGCAGAGAGTTCCACAGTCTCACTGCTCTTACAGTAAAGAACCCCTTTCTATGTTTATGTAGAAACTTTCATTCCTCAAGACGTAGAGGATGCCCCCTTGTTCTAGATACAGTCCTGGGTATAAATAAATCTTGGGAAAGATCTCTATATTGATCTTTGATGTATTTAAACATATTTATTATGTCCCCCCGAAGCCGTCTTTTCTCTAAACTAAATAACCCTAATCTTGCTAATCTTTCTGGGTACTGTAGTCCACCCAGTCCTTTTATTATTTTTGTTGCCCGCCTTTGTACCTGTTCAAGCTCTACAATGTCTTTCCTGTGCACTGGTGCCCAAAACTGTACACAATATTCCATGTGTGGTCTAACCAGTGACTTGTATAATGGGAGAATAATGTTCTCATCATGTGCCTCTATGCCCCTTCTAATGCACCCCATGATCCTATTTGCCTTGGCAGCTGCTGTCTGACACTGGCTGCTACAATTAAGTTTACTGTCCACCAGGATTCTCAAGTCCTTCTCCATGTCACTTTTACCCAGTGTTTTTCCATTTAACATGTAATCATGTAATGGATTTTTCCTCCCCATGTGCATAACCTTGCATTTATCAGTGTTAAACCTCATCTGCCATTTCCCTGCCCAGGCCTCCAACTTATCCAGATCCCTTTGTAATAACACATTATCCTCTATTGTGTTGATTACTTTACAGAGCTTA
The DNA here is from genome assembly GCA_025379985.1 of Phyllomedusa bahiana. Lineage (NCBI taxonomy): Eukaryota > Metazoa > Chordata > Amphibia > Anura > Hylidae > Phyllomedusa > Phyllomedusa bahiana. Next base: position 46,894 of record JAODAL010019885.1, on the reverse strand, counting down.
GTATCGTCTGCAAAGATCGATATTCTACTGTGCAATCCATGTGTAAGATCATTAATGAAAATGTTGAAGAGGATAGGACCCAATACTGACCCCTGTGGTCCCCACTAGTAACAGCAATCCAGTCAGAGTATGTACCGTTAATTACTACCCTTTGTTTTTTATCAGTGAGCCAGTTGCTTACCCACTTGCACATTTTCCCCAGTCCAAGCATTCTCATTTTATTTACCAACCTTTTATGTGGCACCGTATCAAATGCTTTAGAAAAATCTAGATATATGACATCCAGTGCCTCACCCCGATCCAGTCTAGCACTGACTTCCTCATAGAAGCTGATGAGATTAGTCTGACAGGACCGATGCTTCATAAACCCATGCTGGAACGGCGTTATACATTTATTTTCAGTGAGATACTCCAGGATAGCATCTCTGAGAAAACCTTCAAACATTTTACCTACAACAGAGGTCAAACTTACCGGCCTATAGTTTCCTGGATCACTTTTTGACCCCTTTTTGAATATTGGCACCACATTTGCTATGCGCCAATCCTTTGGGACATACCCCGTTATTAGACAGTCCATAAATATTAAGAATAGGGTATTGGTATTGAAGGAATAAATGTGTGAACAGGTTTGATTGCCAGACTCGGTCGTCTCTTATGATCATTATTATTATTTTAATGTCTTCATGTCAAGGTTTCTGTAATAAGAGCAGAATTTATTTATTTATTTATTTTTTTTTATATGTATAGCCGGAGCTGAGAGCAATTAAGAGTTGGGCACGTATTCCTCCTTCCTGGTAAATATGTCTGTGACTGACCTAGGTCTACATTGTCTATTTCTACTCCTCACAGGAAATACCAGGAAGATCTCCAAGGGAAACTTCATGTTGTCGCTTAATTATGATTCAGAAGATGAAAATATAATTCAGCGCTCTTCAGTAGAAAATGTTGGCATTCTTCATGTGAATCCAGGAGATGACAGTGCAGATGAATTCTATAATGCCTCTGCTGATGAGGAACCTTCTCATGACCTATCACCTAAGATCCTCTCCAATGAGAAGGAGGGTAAAAGGTTTCAATGCGGGGAATGTGGAAAACAGTTCACAAGAAGCTCAGGTCTTTTTACGCACAGTATAATTCACTCGGGGGAGATACCATTCTTCTGTTCCGTATGTGGAAATTGTTTTATTGCTTAATTCTGTCTCTAGAACAATCAGAGAATTCACACAGGGGAGAAACCATATGTATGTTTAGAATGTGGGAAAAGTTTTACATCCAGATCAAGTCTTGTTATCCATGAAAGAGTTCACACCGGCGAGAAGCCGTATACTTGCGCCGAGTGTGGGAAATGCTTTATTACTAAAGCCAAACTCAAGGCTCATCAGAGAATTCACACAGGGAATAAACCGTTTCCATGTTCAGAATGTGGGAAATGCTTTGCCTCCAAAGCAAACCTTGTTATACATGGAAGAAGTCACACTGGAGAGAAGCCATATTCCTGTTCAGAATGTGGGCAATGTTTTAAACAGAAGCCGTCTCTTCTTTGCCACAAGAGAATTCACACAGGCGAGAAGCCATATTCATGTTTTCAATGTGGAAAATCTTTTGCCTGTACAACCGTTCTTGTTAAACACCAGAAAACTCACACAGGCGAGAAGCCGTATTCATGCTTGGAATGTGGGAAAAGCTTTATGTTAAAATCAGATCTGGTCACACACCAAAGAAGTCACACAGGAGAGAAGCCATACGCTTGTTTAGAATGCGGGAAAGGTTTTACATCAAAGTCACATCTGGTTATACATGAGAGAATTCACACAGGGGAGAAGCCGTACCCCTGCTCCGAATGTGGGAAATGTTTTACAAATAAATCAGATCTTGTGAAACATCAGAGAAGTCACACAGGAGAGAAGCCATACTCATGTTCTATATGTGGCAAAAATTTTACGAGAAATTCAGATCTTGGAAAGCATCAGGTCAGTCACACAGGAGAGAAGCCGTATTCATGTTCAGAATGTGGGAAATGTTTTACAGCCAAATCAAGTCTCTTCAGACATGAAAAAAGTCACAGAGGGGAAAAACCATTTTAAAGTGCAGAATTTGAGAAATGTTTTAGAAATTTGATCTTATGAAACATGTAAAACCACATAATTTTGTTTGTATAATCAATAACCTGCATAGCAGGTTGAGAGAGGAATATGCTATACATCCATAGGATAGATCCAGCACAGATGTTCTAATAGTCCTCATAAATCAAACCCAATAGAGTTCACACATAAGTCTGCAGTCTACTTCTTCTTCTAGTATCTCTCAGAGCTGCTGCCCTCCAGCTCGGCTCCTGGCCCTAACTTCTGGTCCGCAATTAAGAACCTGATCTTTTCCTTGTTCAAATCTCACAGATACGACTCACTCTGTTACAATTACCAAATACTACTAATACTACCTACTTGATTACCCTGTGACGGTCTCCAGCAACCCAATCCCTCAGAGCTGAGTGATGAAAGCACAGGTTACGAAGAAAACTAGCTTCCCCCATGGCCTGGTCACTGGGCTGAGACAGCTATACAGTTGTCCTCCAAAGTTTCCATACCTTGGCAGAATTTTTGCCTTCTTTGCCCTTTTTCAGATAATATACATACATAGTTAGTACAGTTGAAAGGAGACACGTGTTCATCAAGTTCAACCAAGGGTGGGGAAAATGTGGGTGAAGGGAGGGAGACAAAGATTTTAAGCCCAGCATCCCCACTGATTATTGCCCTGAAACCCACAAGGCAAGATCCAATCTTCTCCAGTGGAGACCCTATCTCTGACCCCAGAGCCTCCACCAGCCAGGATCCAGAATTTTAAATAGCTACATACTCACTCATATTCTTTAGTTTCAGTTAGTTAACGAAGCCTTTCTTGAAACTCTCCACCGTTCCTGCTGTGACCAGCTCCTCAGGGAAGCTATTCCACAGATTCACAGTTCTTACAGTGAAGAACGCCCTTCTCCTCTGGAGATTGAATCCTTTTTTCTCTAGTCGAATGGAATGTCCCCTTGTCTTTTGAGGGGACTTCACTTGAAATAAATTTTCCCCATACTTTTTATAGGGACCATTTATATAAATTATGTCCCCCCGAAGCCGTCTTTTCTTAAGACTAAATAAGTTCAATTCTACTAACCTCTCCTCATAACTAAGATGCTCCACTCCCCTTATAAATTTGGTTGCTCGTCTTTGTACTCTCTCTAGCTCCATTACATCTCTTCTATAAACTGGGGCCCAGAACTGAACAGCATATTCCAAGTGAGGTGGACCAATGCTTTGTACAGCGGTAGAACTACATCCTTGTCCCGCACGTCCAGGCCTCTCTTAATACACGCCAATATCCTACTTGCCTTAGAGGCAGCTGATTGACACTGCGTGCTGTTCTGTAGTCTATGATCTACAAAAACACCCAGGTCTTTCTCAACAAGCGATTCTTCTCCAAGTTTTTCTCATCGTAGGACATATGATGCCTATAGATTATTTCTACCCACATGCAGAACCTTACATTTATCCACATTGAACCTCATTTGCCAAGTGGATGGCCAAGCACTCCATATGTCCAGGTCTGCTTGCAATTTATGAGCATCTTCCATAGATTGCACTACCCTGCATAGCTTGGTGTCATCTGTAAAAAATCGTGTTATTGATCCTATATTGTTAATAAATACATTAAATACAAGAGGACCCAATACTGAGCCTGCGGCCACTACTCACAACCGGGGACCACTCAGAGTAGGAGTCATTTACCACCACTCTCTGAGTACGATCCAGCAGCCAGTTTTTAATCCAATTACACACTGTTATCTGTAACCCAATGGATTCTAAATCTCATGTACAGGGGCACAGAGATAACCGAGCTGAGCTCTTTAAGAACTCTTGGGTGTATGCCATCAGGGCCTGGAGCCTTGTTCACATTCAGTTTATTTAACTTGACTTTGACTTTTTCTACACTGAGCCCATTAATTATAGCAGGTGATGTATTAGCAGTACTGGCACCACATATATCTGCACTTGGTGCACCCCATCAACTACTTTCTCATTGTTAGTAGTACTGAGCTTAAGAACCTATTTAGTACCTCTGCCTTCTCCTGGTCCCCAGTGACCAGCTTGCCCTCACAGGTTTTTAAGGGTCCTACTTTCTCTGACATCGGCTTTTTGGCATTTATATGCTTAAAGAATATCTTGGGGTTAGTCTTGGTGTCCTTGGCCACCTGCCTTTCATTTTGAATTTTAGCTGCTTTTATCACTTTTTTACAGATTTTATTAAGCTCTTTGTAATTTACAAAGGCTGATGCTGACCCCTCTAATTATACTAACACCGACCCCTCTGATTATACTAACGCCGACCCCTCTGACTTATATTTTTCAAATGCCCTTTTTTATTGTTTATTGCCCTCTTAACAGAAGGTAGAAGCCATGTTGGTTTTAGTTGTAGTCGCCTATACTTGTTACCCATAGGAATATATTTTGCAATAATTTTCCCCAAAGTATATTTATAGCTCTCCCATTTGGCTTCTACATCACTGTTTGCTAATAGCTGCTCCCAGTCTATGTCATGTATTGTGTCCCTCAATAAGGCAAATTTGGCCCTTTTAAAATTAAATGTTTTTGCAACCCCCCCCTCCCCCCGCTCTGTTTTTCTTTTTTCCAGTTTATGCTAAAATGAATTATATTATGGTCACTGTTACCTAGATTTTCAGAAACCGTGACTGCTCCAACAAGTTCTGCTTTGTTAGAAATTATCAGATCCAACAGAGCATCACTTTTAGTGGGTTTCTCCACAAACTGCCCCATAAAATTATCCTCTAACAGATTGAGGAACTTCCTTCCCTTTTCAGTTGATGCAGAACCGTGACCCCAGTCAATGCCTGGGTAATTAAAGTCACCCATTATTATCACTGTACCTGCCTGTGCTGCCCGCACCATTTGATTATGCACCTGTTCTTCTGTCTCCTCAGTGATGTTCGGGGGGGTCTATAGATTACGCCAAAAATAATATTTTCTGCATTAACCCCTCCTTGTATTTCCACCCACAATGTTTCCACATCTTTAGCTACTCTGCCCTCTATTTCCTCTTTCACATTTGCCTTCATATCACTCCTTACATACAAACACACTCCTCCTCCCCTCCTGTTGGCTCTGTCTTTCCTAAATAGATTAAAACCTTGAAGGTTGACAGCCCAATCATGCGAGGAGTCCAGACATGTTTCAGCAATGCCAACCATATCAATCAGCTCCTCTACAACTATCGCCTCAAGTTCTCCCACTTTGGTTGCAAGACTTCTGGCATTTGTGAATAGACAATTTAAGTTCCCTTCCAGTTTTACAGTTTCCACCAATGGTTTGGGATTGTATCTAACATGTTCCTTAGACGGCATGGGATCATACATTACCCATTCAGTAGACAGCATGGGATTAAACGTTACCTGTTCAGATGATGGCATGCAATTATACATTACACCTTTAGTAGATAGCATGTGATTATTTATTACACAGTTAGTAGATGGCATGAGATTACATGGTTTGTGGTTGGGTGAAGCCATTTATTATCAAACTACTGTTTTCTCTTTTTAAATCATAATGACAACTAAAAACATCCAAATGACCCTAATCACGAGTTCCCATCCTTGGTGATTTTGGCCTGATAACATGTACAGAAGTTTATACAAATGGGTTTGAATGGTTACTAAAGGTAACATTCTCACCTTTGACCTGTCTGCTTGTAATCAGTGTGTGCATAAAAGCTGAGTGAGTTTCTGAAATCCAGACAGACTTGCATCTTTCATGCAGCCACTGATGGTTCTGAATTGAGAGTTCTGGGAAAAGCAAAAGAATTGTCAACAGATCTACGGGAAACGGTAGTTAAATTGTAAAAACAGGGAAGAGATATAAAAAGATCTCCAATGAATTGATAATGTCAAACTGTGATTAACAAATGGAAAATCGGGCTCTGTACAAATCAAACCACCATCAGGTAGACCGACAAAAATTTCAGCCACAACTGTCAGGACAATTGTTCGGGATGCAGAGAAAAACCCACAAATAACATCAGCTGAAATCCAGGACTCTGAAATCTCCTGGTGTGGCTCCTTCAAGATGCACAATAAGGAGACACCTGAAGAAAAATGGGCTGCATGGTCGAGTCACCAGAAGAAAGCCATTACTGTGCAAATACCACAAAGTATCTCGCCTACAATACGCCAAACACACAGAGCCAAGCCTCAGAACTTTTAGAACAAGGTCATGTGAAGTGAGGAGACCAAAATCAAACTTTTTGGCCACAACCATAAACGTAACATTTGGAGAGGTGTCAACAAGGCCTATGATAAAAAGGAACACTGTTCCTACTGTAAAGCACGGAGGGGGAGCGCTGATGTTTTTGGGACGTGTGAGCTACAAAGGCACAGGAAACTTGGTCAAAGTTGAGGGAAAGATGAATGCAGCATGTTATCAGCAAATTTACTGGAAGCAAATTTGCACTCTTCAGCCCGGAAGCTGATGAGTGCAAAACACAAGGCCAAGTCGACCTGTCATTGGCTACAGCCTAACAAAGTGGAGATTCTGGAATGGCCACCTCAGTTTCTTGACCTCAATGTCATTGAGCCACTCTAGGGAGATCTCAAGCGCAGTTGATGCAAGACAGCCCAGGAATTTACAAGAACTGCCAATAAGAATGGGCAGAGCCTCATTCACAACTGCCACAAAAGACTTCAAGCTGTCCCTGATGTTAGAGGGGGCAACACATTGCATTAAGAACTGGGGGGTGTTAACTTTTGCTTAGGGTTTTTTTTAATGTTTTTGATTTTAAAAAAGAAAAAAACATAGTAGTTTGACAATAAATGGCTTCACCCGACTACGAACCATGAGTGGAAAATAAGGTTTTGTGTTATCATTCATATTCTCCTTAAAAAGGCCAAGAAAGCAAAAATTCTGCTGCGGTCTGGAAACTTTTGAGCACAACTGTAATTTACATAATATGAATTATTGGAACATGAAGAGGAATCAATGCATAAGCTGCACCATTACAATAGATCGTCCACATTCTGAGCAGGAATTACCCTCATTTTACTAAAACAAATTTATCATAAAAAAATTCACACAGGAGAGAGGCTTAATGTTTTCTTGAGAGGAAAGTGTTGTGCAAGGAAGTGAGATGCCTCAAACGTATCAGAGAATTTGTATAGAGAATGTAGGAAATCTAATAATGGCAAATCTAAGTTTGAAGACGTGGTTCTTCACAGGCATGTAGCAGGATCCCCCAATCATCTTCATGACGTTTAGAACCAAACGTTGACTCAGCCATTCAGGAATCCTTTATTACCTTTTTCTTTCAGCCATTCATGGGTTCCTTGTAGGTCTATGGTCGTTTTGTCATGTCATAAGCTCTACTTTAAGCCAAGCTTTAATCTTTCTGGCAGGTTAGATCATCCATTATCCTCCAGCAGTCTCTAGTTTAATGAAGAATTTGTAGTGGCTTCTATGATGATCAATGGTTTAGGCCTGAATGTAGTAAAGCAGTCCTTGTGCATCATTGTTCCACACGTCCGTATTAGGCATTTTAGTGGGCTTCATTTTTTGCCAAATGTTTTCTGGCCTAAGACTGACTGACTTTGCTTCTTCTTTCTACAGTAGATGGTTTCAGAACTTTTCATGGGTAAACTATAATTTCACTCTGATGACTGTTGTCAGGACATTCAGGATTTTCTTTTGAGACACTCTCATAGTTTGAATGTTTGCAATGGTAGAGATCACTAGAGGTAAAAACCATTGGTGAGTTTCTTAATGAGACTCCAGAAATTGTAATAGTTTAGGTTAGTGACAGATATTCCAGTTCTCTGTCCTTGTCGCTGATTTGTGACATCTCTCTCCATTTTGTCTAAATTTTATCTGAATAAATGTCTATTTTTTTTATTGAAATCAATTTCATTCCACATTTCAAATAAACTCTTGATTTTGTTGCCATACTGCCGATCTCGAATAGTTTTTGTTTGATTTATTGCATTGGATGTTATATTACATGTTGAAACATGACAAACATGAACACAAAACACGCCACATATAACATAGATAAAATTGCCAATAGGTTAAGGATGAAGCCCTGTTTCTTCTATCATCAGCCTCATCCAGTGGAGATGAGGAGCCGCAAAGAAGGTACCTCAGACTTCCTGACTTAGAACCCACCCCAAGGGATGAGCTTCATATCCTAGGTTTTTGGGTAGCCCAGATCTCCAATTTGAAAAGGCACAGCTTTGAGAAATAGATTCTGCTCTGAAGCTTTTAATGAATGGTGAACATAAACAATATGTGGATTGTCATACATCCAGGCAGGTAGTCTTCTGGTTGTATGCGGCAATGCCCGGTAAGGGTTAAACCTTCTGCTCTGGACTCACGCCCAGGGAGAGAGGTTGCTTTGAAGCTCAGAAATGACAGCTCTACAGCCTCTCCCAACAAGGGGTGTGTCACTCGGGCCACTCAGAGGGCCCGGACGCCGCACCAATCAGCTGCGGGGACGGTGTCCGGGAAAACCTTTTAAACTGGCTCGGACCTCTCAGGCCTTGCCTGTGAAAGGGTTCCACTGTGCTATTCCCCTGCGTTATTGTTATTGTCTTCCTCGTATTTGACCTCGATCTTGTCCTCCCTTTTGTACCGCGTGACCACTAGTGTTTGACTCCCGGCTTGTTCTCCGTTTTATCTTCTGGTTCCCGTTTTTGGCTTTGGCATTCCCGACCGTTATCGACCCAGACTGTTTGACATTGTGTTTTTTCCTGACGGCCCTGCACTTAGCAGCGAAGGGGCTGTCAACCAGTTGGGGTCTGCCGCCTAGGGCAGCACGCCAATTAGGCAGGGACAGTGGGCTGGGTGCAGTCAGGGCCCACTGCACCTCCTCTGATGTGACATAGATGCAGTTTATTACCCAAAACCCCACTTCTGTATACAACAGGAACCAGAGATAGATCACTACTAGCACAATAGGAGTTTTAGGGCTCTGTGTGCAGTATGAGCTTTTTGATAAAGACAAGTGTTATGGTTTACAGTAGTACAGATGTATCATATCATGATGTACTGAATGGCTGAAGATGATTGACGACAATCCTCTAGTTTCTCCATTATAGTGACAGTGCTCAATGGCCAAAGGTTTGAAAGCCTTTTTTCAAATTCTGTTTTTCATATATCATTTGAGTGCCAAATATGCTTAGGCATACACCACTAGATGTATATTGCTATTACCCCCTAAATTGTAAAATGCTGCGGCATGTGTTGGGGCTATATAAAGACTATTATTATTGATGAGTGTCTGGTTTAGTGCCTTCCAAGTAAGAAAGCAAGGTTATAACTACAGGTTTAGGAAAGATAAAGGAAAAGACTCCAGGATTGAATCCATAGAATGCAACCACTTTCTTGGCCTGGGGAAATATTGTTGGATTTGGTGTACCCATTGCTAGAACAGCATTGTCACCTTACTAGGGGCCAGAATAGGGTATTTTGTCCAGTTTAAATGTTGCAGCCTAGCAAATGGTAAAACCAGGAGATTGCACATGGGCTTTGGCATAGCTCCACTGAAAAGCAGAGTCTAATGAGGCTTGGTCTTGCCCCTCAAGCCTCATGAGGTGGCTAGGACCTTAGTGTTGAAATCTCTCCAGTCACTACACTCATCACAATCGTTCACAGCAATGGTTGACATATGAAATACAGTAAAGAAGGTGCAGGCAACAGACATAGTTAAATAGTCAAAGCAAGCAAGGTCAGTTAGAAAGGCAGGTAGTGGACAAGAAGCGTGGTCAGAAAGAGAGCCGGTGTCAGAACCAAAAGATCATTTCAACAGATACAATTGCAAATGCAAAGCTACATCTTGGATCAGGCAAGGTTTAAAAAGATTAAATTCATTGTAGATTAAGTGTTGCCAAAGATGAAGGATAATATTTGCGGCATAAGTTAGTCTTTCAGAACTGCAAGGTCAGAATTTATGTTCATTAGAGCGTTGCAGACTTCCCAGCGCGTGCCACCTAATGGAGCGTCGAAAAGTGAAAGAAAGAGGCCAAATGGAGTAACAGACTGGTAAGCGGATAGTGTTGTGTCCTCGGCCGTGAGCTGCTTCCTGGCTACTGACAATAAAGACAACAGGGATTTCTTGTGTTCACATGTCCATAACGTCTGCCCAACCTTCCATAAATGGTCTTATCATTAGGTGTTTGATAGGATTGCCTGGTCTTCCCTATCTCAAATGCTCCTCCAACTAGGACTTGGCCCAACTTTATTTCTAAAATACAAGTGCTCTCTCTCTCAAACCCCTACTGCTAAAATTAAAATCAACGGTTCCCTTTCTGATGCTTTTTATACTCTTAACAGCACATGTCAAGGCTGCCTCCTATCGCCCCTCCTTTATATTTTGATCATAGAGAGATTGATGACCTGGATTTGATCTAACTGAGACATTACAGCAATTACCCTTGGTACCCAAGGTTTCAAGTGCTCTACCTTCACAGATGAGCTATTGGTTGTTATGGAAGGCTTCTTAAGACCCTATTCTATCTCATTAAAAAAAAAAAAAAAAATGTTTTTTTACATTCTACTAGTAAATTCAGCATCTTGAGCTCTCTGCTATTTTACCAACACAAGGAGGCAAACTTTTAGATTCTTTGTCCCAAAGGACACAAGCCATTTGATTGAACCTTATCTGGAGAGACTTGCCCAAAACAGAGGGAACATACAATCAGGGAGGAATAACTAAGGTCTTACCTGGCTGCAGCTTATGATCTGTTCATCCCGATCTAATGATACTCAAGCATTCGGGTAAAATCCGCCAACCTTTGCTCACCGAGGGCTGCCATTTTTGTTATGGTGGGAGGGGGGGGGGGGCTTCTCAAGATCCTCCCTAACCTGTTGTGCAGTTTCCAAATTAATAATTCATAATTAAGACATATGCATATGAATGAAAAGAGATTCTGACAATGTTGTCAATGCAAATCTTTTGGTTAATTACAAGCAATAGATAAGTGTATAGAACTTCTGTTAAAGGCAGATCATGTTTTTAATATATGAGTAAAGCAATACATCACAACTTAATTAAGCCTCCTCTTAATAATCATACAAAAGCCAACCCTGATAGGTTTATTGGTTATTGTCAATTACACATACCCCATAACTTTATTCTACATGTGACTGGTGGAGGTTTATTCTCCAATCAGATCAGAACCCTATATTTTAGTTTTATTTCAATACTTCTCTTAGATACTAAATGCGGTCAACTGTTGCTTAGTGCTACGTTTCATGTCAAAGGACTGCAGACAGTCTCTGGTTTTCAGCTTTGCTCTGAATCAGTTTCTGGGCATAAAGCCAAAAGTCATGGCTGGGGATGTGAATAAAAAATAGGGAAGTATTCTTTTAGCAGATAGAAATGTATCAGCATAGCAGAGTTAATTAAGTATAGCAGGATCAGCAGTGTTGAATAATCAGTTAAACTAAGAAGTAGAACAAGATGGAAGTCACAGCCATTTGTCTCATTAGAAATTGCAAACTTAGTCACCAAGTTAGTCCATAGGAAGAACAACAAAAAAATGACCTAATTTCCATAACATAGTCAAATCGTTTAAAGGGGTTGTGCCACGATCTCATTTCATACCTCCTGCATACAGTTCTTCAGCTCTGTGTGCTCAGAAGGGGGCGTGTGTGATTTGTTTGAATTGCATATCATGTGACCCAGCAGGATGACGTCACTATGCCTTTCCTCTCTGTAGTCAAAGAAAGGTCTGTTTATGTATAGAGTTGGAAGAAGCTACATTGTAGCTCAGAAGTAACATTTTTGCTTTACAGCACAAGGGTCCTTGGTTCAAATCCCTGCAGGAACTTCATCTGTGGATTTTTGTTTCCTCTTTATCAATGCACATTGATTTTTTTTTATTTTTTTTATTTGCACTGTTTGACTTATTACTAACTAGTCCAAAGGACAGGAGTAGAATGACAGCACCCGGGGATTGAACACTCAGTAGCTGCCTGAGAAGAGAGGTGATGTCTGAGCATGTGCGACCAGGACTGAGGAGCTCACAGCCCTGGTCGTATCCCCTGGAGACGAGCTGTAAACAATGTATCACTGAAGGAGCAGCTAAAACAAAAACGGTGCAGAATTTTTAATAATGATGAATGGTGAAAATGTTTATTATTTAATTTTCAAACTTCCCACGTCAATCTTACTTCGTGGCAAAACCCCTTTAACACTTCTACTTTGGCCTAATGGTATTTCCCTATCAATTACCCCCTTTTGAAATTTCAACTGGACACCAAAGGCCCCCAGATCCCAATGGTATTGGCTCAATATATTTTGTTAAGGATGGAAATAGTTCATTCAGGGTTATGACAACCTGTAATTATGTCAAGTTAACCTTTGAGTTCTTCATCTGCTAAATTGCAAGTTTCAGTGTATACTGATATTAAGGACTCAGGCAATTAAGTATTGATTTTACCTGCAATTATGTATTGATTTTACTTGTGGTACCAGATGGAGATATCACCTACATGACAAAAGTAATAAGACTTTGTACAAAATTACATGTGATATTAATAAAATATTTGTGTAATGCTTATGTAAGACAGAGAAACACCCTCAACTATGAGTATAAATAGAGGGTGGTTTGATCAATAAATTATGCTTCTGTTCCGATACATTTTGTCTCTATGTTGAATGCATCCATCCATGGTCCAGGCTGTCTTACCTAATACGGCTACCATCCGATATACCTGAGAGGTCCCATTGAAGACCCCCCAATACTATCAATTGGCATCCCTGGGTGGGCTGGAGAAACAAAAGACACCAATACCTAAGGCCAACATCTGCGGACAGGCTACCAGGGACACACACAGACCAGCACCATTACAGGTAAGAACCTTAGTTTGTTACAAAATCTTTGAGTCTCCCTTGTCTCCTAAACTGTAAGCCAAACCTCGGGGTATGTTATAGTTAAGTCTTTTTGCACATCCAGCCCATATTCTTTTGGCAAAGAACCGTAGAATATCTAAGTGATACTCAAAAAGGGGTATATTAGAATGGAGGATTTTATATCTATGTCTGTCTATGACAAATGCTGCTAGAAGGTCTAGAGAAAGTTTGGACTGTACTCACTTGCCTAGTATTATTTTGTTTCACCTTCTGGCTAATATATAAGATTTATGGGTATGCTAAACTAAATTTGGTGTATGTACCTTTTCTCACTCAGACACCACAGGGATTTAGGGACATGACTTTGGAGTAGTCGTTTGGCCAAGTCCTAAATCATATTTTAATTTGGGTCTACACAACTAAAAATGATAGAGTGCACTGTTGCCTTATTTGCAAGTTTTACATGGCTCAGTGCCGGCAGGTTTTCTTCTCCTCCTCTCTTTTCCCCATGGTAGTGACAGTTTCTTTCATTATAAAGTACTAGCCAGCAATCTTTATTATCCTTATGCTTTTTTGTGGGGAACTCGGACACTATACGTCCCCACTTGAATTTCCTCTCTCCCCCCCAATAGGGTCTGGTCCCGTTTCAGGCCTTAAGTTAGGCCTTGGGGCCAACTGACTTTAATAAGTCATTTAGTTAGTTCCAGCTGCAGGTTTATATCTTACCTGCTTTCTGGTTTGTTGTTTTTCTTGTTGAGTGTGAGTGTCTGTGTTACATTTCCCTTCCCTCCTTCCCCCTGCCTCCCTGTACGCTTGCCCACCTCCTTTTTTTTTTTTCTCCCCCCCCCCCCCCCACTCTCTTCTTCCTGACTTGTAAATGGCGGACTTGTCCATTGCCTCGTTTAATGCGAAAGGTCTTAACATCGCGAGTAAGAGGTCTCAAATACTCTACCACTTCCATAAACAAAAGACTAAAATTGTTTGCTTTTAGGAAACGCACTTCAAGGAAGGGCATGCACCTAAACTCTGCAGTAAATATTATACTACATGGTTCTTAGCGAATAATCAGGAGTCCAGGTCTAGGGGGGTGGCGATTGCGATCCATAGATCCTTGGCACACCGGGTTCAGGCGTGCTGGACAGATGTCAATGCGCGATATGTGATTCTGATCCTCAATTTAGATGGGCACACCATCACTATTGTAAACGCGTACGCCCCCAAACAGGGACAGGCCAGTTTCTTTAAACACCTAGTGCAGAAATTGATTCCTATAATACAGGGCACAGTGGTCCTGTGTGGAGACTTGAATGTCACCTTGGACCCTGTCCTGGACAATTCCTCCGGCAGATCCTCGCGGTCCTATTCAGCTATTACATCGATTAAAAAAGCGATTGCCCTTTTACAGCTTTGTGATGCCTGGAGGCTGCAGCATCCAAACACTAAAGATAACAGCTTTTACTCCACTCCCCATAACGTGTATAGCCGCTTAGACTACATTCTGGTGTCTCACGGTGCTCTTCCATGGGTATCCTCCACCTCAGTAGGTAGCATTCTCCTGTAAGAACATGCTCACATTTATTGCTAAATGGCGCTTCCTTCTCTCTCACGTCCAGGCTGGTCCTGGCGCCTAAATGAGTCCCTATTATTGGATTCGGTTTGCGTGGCAGACGTCTCTCAATCCATCGCAAACTTTATGCAGGATCATGTAGAAGACACGACTGCCCCAACTGTTAAGTGGGAAGCAGCAAAATGTGTCATCGAGGGGTTCATACGACATGGCCACGGCGAAGAGATATGACGTCTAAATTGGGACGCGGCTTTATCAGAGTTACTTCTTTAAACTCAGACACAAACACCTCTTTCCTCGAGACATTATGGGAGCTGCCCCTCTGAAAGACGGGGTTTTTAAAACAACTCTGGGTCCTCTTGGCGGCGATACCACAATAGAGTGTAGTTTTCTTTAAAATGTCTTTATTAAGTAACACAAAGTACAGTAAAATTACAAGTTATGAGGTACATTTTGCAGATTTGCACAATGGTTTCAACATTTGGGTATATTATAACTTACAAATTCATTTTACCCATTTTCTTTTTATGTAAATTCAAAGAAAACCTAAACATATAACCCCTGCCGACCCTTCGCTTCCAGTCTCGTGTTTTTTTCCGAAATTTAATGATCCAAATCTCTCGGGTATTATCACACAATAAACTATTCTAGATGTACTAAAGAGCATTGGATTTAAAAGGGCTTAAATTTTCCCTTTAAATTTTTTAAAAACTGTCATTTAGCCTCAGCTATCGTTAGGCTCTTAAATGACAAAGAAACAAAAAGAAATAGTAAAAATCACAAAGCCAGAAGACTGCACAACGACTCAGACAAAAAAAGAAATACAAACAACAAAAAGGGGCTCCATTCTCCGGCCCCCCCCAACCCCTGTTTTGATGACGATGATCTTTTGGGGCCCCCCTCACCCGGCACCTAAATTTCTCCTATTCTACAGGGCCCCCTTTGGTCACCATGAAATATTTAGATGCCAACCATGATTCCAAAAACCCTTTTTGGACCTATAAATCCTAATCCCTTTAAAATTTCGGACCCCTCGCCAATCAATATCTGCCTCTTAACCATGTGGAAAGGGGCAAAACTTTCTTTGTGGCTTCTTGTATTCTCTGTGGGAGCAGGGGGAAAAACCCCCCCAAACTTGAAAAAATTTTCGGCCCATGAGTCCCTTTTCTACCTGGGGCCTCCGCCCAATCCATTTTCAGTATGTGGGGACAATTTTTCCAAAACATCGAAAAGGAGGCGCTGACTCATGTACCATGGTTTAAAATGGTTTTAAGCCTGCCCTGAGATCATATAAATAATTCCTGCTTTCCCTTCACATGGGGCATCCGGAGACGTAGTAGATTCTATGAATATGGGAAAAAAAGAGTGGGAGGGTGCTGGGTAAGCATTACAACACAGATAGCTAAATCGCTATACCCCCAAACAAATCCACGAATGGGTGCCTAGTCCTACCATGAATGAAATTAGTGAGGAATTTCTTACTTTTTACACTAATTTATAAATCTTCCATCCCCTTTCAGCCCCCCCCGATGGGTTCCAAATTTTCCCTAATTTTCCCCACAGGTCCCCCCTGGGGGGCATCCTGCCCGGTTTGAGTCTCCATTCTTCCCCGGAAACTCGTTTCCCAGGGGTTGGGGGGCCTCCCGGGGGGGAAAAAGAGCCCGGGTTTCCCCGAGGGTTTTTTCCAAGGTAAATTTTACAAACTTTTGGGGAAAAGACCCTCTCCCATATGCTCCCGGGCCCCTTAATTTTGTCTCATCGCACAAACCCTTTTTTCTGCCCTTTTCCTCTTTAAAGCGCACATTCCCCAAAACCAAAACCAGGAAAAGCCCCTTTCCCTCGTGGGGAACTACCACCCGTTTTTCTCTGCAAAATGTGGCCCAAAAAAATTTTACCCCCTTCTTTTTGGGACTAAACCTTTTTTCCCCCAAATTTAAAATCCCCCTGATCAATAGGGTTTGCCCCGGGCGGGGAAAGCTGGGGAAAAAATACTTTAAAAAACATTGGATATTTTTTACACTATGCTCAATCCCGAAAAATCCCCTTTAAGGGCCCCTACCCCTGGATGCCAAAAACCCTTTGATAGGATATCCTGGACCTTTTTGCCCCTCGCTCTTCGGATTTGGTTGGGACCTGAATTTATCTTAAAACCCTGCCCCTTTCAAACATTTTCCCCCTTTCCCAAAATTTGAAAATTAATGGAACTCTTTCAGAGTCTGTCTAAATTTCGCAATGGAAACACGGGCCGGGGGTGCCCCCTTACCCCCTTCTTGTTTTTTTTTGTTTAGGGAAAAAAATTTACCTGGCGATCCGTAACAACCCAAAAACCTAAAGGGCTTTCCAAATTGCTGGGAAAGACTATAAGTCTCGGCTTTTGTGGATGCCCTTTTGAGGGTATGTTACTGACCCCAAACCCCCTCTTTTCCCCCCACTTATGGGCCTTAAATTCACAAATTTAGTAAAATTTGGTTTAAAATTTTTAAAAAAATGATTCTAAATCCCAAGCTTTAAATATTGGCTTTTCCCTCCCATTTTGAATCAAACCCAAAAGGTTTAAAATCCTTCTTTTGGGGCCACATCAAGGCCTAATCCTACTTGGGAATTGTTATCCCCTCGGATCTGTCAAAACTTTTCTCCTTGAATTTCGAAACTATTTTTGGACAAATTTCACTCGGGATTTGGGGCAAAAAAGGATTTCACGTGGTTTGGGAGGGTTACATACTTAAGATGTCCTGCCAAGCATTCTTTATTTAACCCAAACCATACCCATTCATATTCAAATTCTTTCTGGAGACGCTGCAGAGATCCTTCACAAACATTTATTTGGTCCTCTTCCGTCCCAGGTTTATCATACACTACATTAACTATGCACAAAACATTGGGTGACTTGGGATTGCCGGACTGAAGGAGATATTGCTTAGCGTCGGCTTACTCACGGGTCTTGGATTGGGGTGTGCCGGGGTGAAGGGAGGTTAAATCGCATAGAAAGGACGTTTGTTCCTATCCCTGTTGCTTCCCTTGGGTCTGAATGCCCCCTGTGAATAAATACTACATGTCCTTTTCTACCGGGCACAACATGGTTAAATTCACTCGAATAAATTATATCATGTTCTGGTCGAAAATTTTAGGCCCCTTATGCCCATTTCTAACAATCCTGCCTTCCCTGCCGGAATTGGTTTTTACCCGTTTTCCGGAAGCTCCAAGTTAACTCCTTTGCGCCTTAACCAGTGTAACGATTGTGGAGGTGGATCCACTGGACCACCGCAGGCGATGGTGTAAGCCCCTAACCAGGGAGTGGAATCTAAGTGGGGCCCGGTTTTCACCAGAGCCCACCGCAAAGCGGGATGGTCTTGCTGCGGCGGGTGTCCACCAGGTCACTACCACTGGCGGGGCGTGCCTGCGGTGGCGGCCAAAGGGGACGAGGTACAGGAATGGCAGGCAGGCTCGTAGTCGGGGACAGGCGGGAGTTCAGGACAGGCGGCAAGGTTCGTAGATGGTAGATGTAGCAGAGAGTCGGTACACAGGAAGGCAATACAGGAACGCTCAGGAATACTTTCACCATGGGCATGAACACCAAGGATCCGGCAAGGGCCGGCAGGAAGAGGCTGGACTTAAATAGGAGCAGTGCCCCGGCAATAGCCAATTACCGGCGCACTGCCCCTTTAAATCTCAGAGAGCCGGGTCGCGCGCACCCTAGGGGCGGAGCTATGCGCCGGGAGCTGAGAGCCGACAGAGCAGGAGCGTGGCTGGGTAAGTGGATGCTGACAGGGGCTGCGGCACGAGCGGACCCCGAACCCGAAGTGCGGGACGGGGCTCCGCTGGGAGCGGGGGCACGGACGCGCCTGCGGCCCGGGACAGTGGTCGCAGGGGCGTCCGTGACAACCAGGTAATTGTGGGTGGACGGCCTGTGCCATTGTTCATGTTAGCCACAGAGTCCGCTATCCACAAATCTCTCGTCTTCCACTATGTGCAGCTCCGACACTTTCTCTCTTCTCTTGGCAATACCCTCAATGCTCAGAGACCCCTTACTAGGTTTGAACAGATGTGTCTTCAAAACTCATCTCCAAAGCATTCTATTTGTATCCTGTACAATGAACTCTCCATTGCTGATCAGTCTGATCTCCCTGCCTACTGTGCGGCTTGGGAGAAAGAACTTAATAAACATTTCACTCTCTCACAATGGCACAAATGCTTCACTCTGACCCACAAGGCAGTTATAGCGACAAAGGCTCAAGAAACCAGTTTCAAGATACTGTCAAGGTGGTACAGGGTCCCCCTAGTCCTACATAAATGGTACCCTTCAGTTTCCGAGATGTGCTGGCGCTGTGGGGTGGCCAAGGGAACCATGGTGCACATATGGTGGGACTGTTCCATTCTGCAAAGCTTTTGGAATGTGGTGTTCCAGTCCATTATGGAAACCACGGGACTGGCACTTCCTAGGACACCTGAAGCCGCCCTATTATTTATATTTGATATGGGAGTCTCAACTTATAAAAACTCCCTCCTTAGGCACTTATTGCAAGTGGCAAAGACCGTTATTCCGAGGCACTGGAAATCCTCGGACCCACCCTCCTTGGAGGAATGGATCACTGAAGTTACTTCCACTTACCACATGGAAGAGGAACAAATACGGTCCTTGGCAAGGACGTGGTCCCCCTGGCTACAATTTGTGAACACTCCCGCCCTTCGCTCCCTCAATATTTAGGCTAGGTGTAGTCCTGGTGGTGTCTGTCACAGTTGGATAACATCATCCCCTCTCTTTTCTGTTCATCCCCCCCATTTTATTGCCCTCATATGTCTCTTCTTTCGCCCCCCTCTCCATATTTTTTTTTTGTGCTCCTTCTCTTCCTCCTTCTCTCTCTCCCCCTCCCTCCCTCCATTGTGTGTGTGGGATGTTCGTCTCCTGTCTGTCTTGTCTGTCCATTTAGTGGCCGAAGTTAGAGTTTGCTTCATCATCTTGATCGGGACTCATAAAGTCCCTCTAAGCTCAGGGGCCAATTTTTCTTTTCATACCGTTTTTCTCTATGATACACTGGTATTCTATTGGTTACTTTATTATATTCTGTTGCCTTGTTTGTATTTAATGGTGATATTTTTGAGTACTGTTGTCTTTTTATACTTCTCCTTGCTGAGATTTTCTTGCATATTCTGATTGTTTGACCCATAGGCTAACGCCTTCTGTCTTTGTACATCGCAAGTTAACTCTGATGTAATGTTAACATATCAGTGCTTTCTCTCTCCTTCTTTTACACTTTAATAAAAGCCTTTTTGAATCTGAAAAAAATGATAGAGTGCACTGAAGTCAGTTGTCAGGGACCACAAGTTGTAGAGCACGGAAGCATTGGAAACACTGGTAGATGGTCTGGGTGAAGAACTGATGGGGGTACACAAAGTAGCATTAAAAAATAACCAGAGGGAAAGAAAGGAAGGAAGGAAGGGAAACTTGTTTGTTTTATGTTTGTCTGTTGGTGTTGCAAAAGTTGGACAGTCTCCAAAGGTCGTGGTCACCAGCGGATGAGCGACATTAACTGTCTTAGGGCTGTGTTTTGGTAAGCGGCTCTAGGCAACTAGAGTGCAGCAAGCATTACAGCCCAGGGGGAATAACCGAACCCAAGTCCAAAGGTTGAGGTACAACGAGCACTTTTATTCATGAGCCATTTAACAGTTCACCCCAAGCCTGGTCATAAAATAAATGTTGCATGTCATTGAGTGATGTATGTTGAGTGACTGTGTGTAAGGATTAAATCATAAAATCCTGACTGAATAAAGGAACTCAGTAGGAGTGGTACAGTAAAGCACATAATCATAAGGTCACACAACTCCAGTCATTTTCAGCACCCCACCACTTTGAAAAGATGTTTTGAGATTTCAGTACAGTGTCTTGAGTGCAACTCTCTTTCTCTTCATGTTGTCTCTTGTTTTGTGGTCAGGAAATAATTAGGAAAATCAGTTTGCAAACATGGGTAATAAAGCCAGCTGTTTGAATCGGGAAAGTTGGGAGGCTTGGTAAATAGTAAAAAGAAAGGAAAGGAAAACGAGAATGTAGATTGCCACCTAAACAGGACAACCATGGAGGGACGGATGTCCCACCACAAGACTCACAATAGGAAAGAGGAAACCCCGTAACACTCTACCCCCTAAAGGCATCCCGACACTCAGGCCCACACGCGGGGTCCTGGTACATCTTCCAGATAGGAGGGAAATTCCATTCCTGGTAGATACAAGTGCTTCCAAAACTGTCATTCTCCTGGAACATGTTAATCTACTTGATAAATCTGATTATATTCTTCTTACCCAAGGGTTTGAGTGATTAATCAATTATGCCAAAGGACTAAAACATTGTCCCTTCGACTAGCTGACCATACATGCATGACCAGACTGATAGTCAGTGACAAATCACCTGTCAATTTATTGGGTTCAGATGTATTGCAAGCTATCCAGGCACATAGTATCTATCAACCAGACGGTACAGTTGTGTTGAAGATTGGGATCCCAGAACACCAGTTATGCAAAGTACTAGCATGTCTACATGTATCTGACTCTGTTTCCCTGCCTGATGATCCAATCTTAAATCACACTGTGGGCAAAGTCTAAAACTGATATTGGGCACATGCCAGTCCCTCCAGTAATAATACACTTGAAACCAGGAGCAAAGCCCCCTCAGCTAAACAATACCCATTAAGTGCTGCACAGGAAGAAGCAATAGGGAAAACAACACAGCATTAATTGCCTCTGGGGCAACTGAACTCACAAAATCAGTAGCAAATATGCCTCTCTACCCTGTTAGGAAAAAAAGGCAAAAAGAGGGAGCCAGTGACTTACAGGATGGTCCAAGACCTTAGGGCAGTAAATGCAGTCACTAAAATGTTGACCCCCATACTGCCTAACCCACACACTATCCTACCACAGACACCAGTTATATCTACTTGGCTTACTGTCATTGACTTGACATATGCATATTTCTCAGCTCCTCTGGAGGTTGAGTGCCAATATCTGTTTGCTTTCACTGTTGGGGGAGCTCAGGATACCTGGAGGGTACTTTCACAGGGGGGGTCATAATTCACCCTCCCTGTACACTGCTGCATTACAAATTGTTTTACAGGATTGGGTCATTCTGCATGCTGAAGTTGTCTTACTCCAGTATGTTGATGAAATTCTCCTTTGTGCCCCAGAGAGAGAAATATGCTGTGATGCTACTCATTACTTAAACACCTTGCTTCAAAAGGATGTAAGGCCTCAAAAGAGAAATTGCAGTTTTGTCAGGAAAAAGTGTTCCTAGGTCATTGCATATCAGCAGGAGCTCATCACCTGACCAGAGATAGGAAAAAGGTAATTGAGTTGTTAAACCCACCCCTAGGGATCCGACAACTTCGTACTTTTCTGGAACTGATATCGTACTGCAGACCTGGGATCCACTCTGCCTCTATTCTTATGCAGCTACTATATGACTATCTGACCACAGAACCCTTCCAATTGACTCCGTAAGCACTAGAGTGCTTCCACTCACTCAAACTTGCAATATTGTCAATTCCAGTTCTAGGCACCCCAGAATACAGGAAAATGTTTCTTTTGTACTATATGGAAATGAAGGGACATGCCATAGGGGTTGTAGCCCAAAAACATGGTCAACAAACCAGACCCATTGCATATTATTCAGCGAGATTAGATCCTGTTGCCAGAAGTGCTCCATCATGTGTTCGCACAGTAACAGCTGTTTCACTCCTACTACACAAGGCATCAGAAATAGTGTTAGGCTACCCCATTATGATTAACCATATGACTGCATGCATTCTAATCGTCCAGTCAAGCAATCTCTGTAGCCAGACAACTTAGACTCCAGTGCACCTTACTTATGCCCCCAAATGTGACCTTAAAAAGGTGTATGACATTGAATCCAGCTACTCTAATTCCCATTGACGTAGTAGATGACAAAGTGGGGGGGAGGGGGAGGACAAGGGAGACTATTATTTCTTCAAGGTTTGTCAGATGAAAATGTTTTTGACATACAACATGAACATGATTGTATAGCCCTTATGGCTCAAGAGACATCAGGATTTTCACTTGTCTCTGATGTTCCTCTAACTAATCCGGATGTTAAGTTTTTTGTAGATGGCTCCAGAAGCATCGAGGAAGATAGACAGTTTTACACTGGGTATGCAGTGGTCACACACCATGAGGCAGAATCGCTTCCCCCTCATGTCAGCACAGGAGGCGGAATTGAAGGCACTCATTGAAGCGCTTAGAGGGTCAAAAGACAAATGCAGCAACATATACACTGATTCCAGGTATTCTTTTGGGATTGCCCACGACTATGGTCCTATATGGAAAGATAGGGATTTCCTGACATCAGCAGGCACACCTATTAAACATGGGCACCTCATCAGCCAACTAATGGGGGCCCTACTGCTCCTGAAAGAGGTTGCCATAATAAAAGTTAGAGTGCACACAAAGTTTGATATGAATGAAGCACAAGGCATTGAGAAGGCAGACAGAGCAGCAAAGGAAGGCAGCAAGGAAACCAAGGAAACAAAAGGCCCCAGGACCAGCTCCACTAATTATGAGGACTACTGAGTGTAACCACCTAGACCTAGGTATTCTGTAGGCTATAACATGCAAATTTCCGGCGAAGAGATGAAGGTCTGGTCGAATGCTGGAGCTCGAGAACATAAAGGTCTGTGGAAGGTGGGATTAAGGGTATGCCTGCCAAGGTCTCTGTACCCTGTGATGGTCCAAGCTGCTTATGGTTCAACACATCTGTCTAAAAATGCCATGTATCCGCTAGTTGACAAACAATGGTTCTCCCCTGGATTCACGATGGTCGCGGCCAGGTATACACAATCATGCCTCACATGCATACAACATAACCCAGGTAGAGTAGGCAAAGTACATCAGAAAAACACACCAAAAGCCCTCAACCCATTTCAACGATTGCAGATTGATTTCATACAACTACCGAAGTAGACACGTATGAGCATGTCCTTGTGTGTGTTGATCTCTTCTCAGGGAGGCCAGAACCCTTTGTGATGCCAAAAGCCATGGCAAAGAAACTGATGACAGAAATCTTCTGTTGTTTTGGATTGTGTGAGACTTTAGAGAGTGACAGAGGTACTCACTTCACTGGAGGGGTAATGCTAAATGTTATGCAAATGGGGATATGTAAAGCTTTTCATACCTCCTATCACCCACAAGCTAGTGGAAAAGTGGAGAGAATGAATGGTATCCTTAAACTACAGATCCAAAAGGTTAATGAAGAACTAGGGAAGCCTTGGACAGACTGCTTGTCATTAGCATTATTTTCCATTAAATACACATCCAATAGAAAAACAAAGCTATCTCCCTTTGAAGTTTTATTTGGATGAGCACCAAGGCTAGGTCTGTATTTTCCACAGACATTACAACTACAATGTGATAATGTCACTAGCTATGGGAAAAGAAGCATAAATGTCCAGCTATGAAATTAAGAGCAGCATTTATTTGAGGCAACAAGTATAAAAACACTGGCACAAGAGCATAAAATCTTACGCGTTTCAGGCCATGTACAATTTCGGCCCTTAGTCGTAGCACAATGTTAAACTCTCTGTACAGGCTATAAATAGGCTGGTTAATTGATTTATGCCCATAGCAGCTGTGCAGCAATACAGACACGATTGAAATCATCCATGTACATTAAACACAAATACATTATTTATAAATCACACATTAAAGAATCAATCAATAGTGTAAGATGAGATCGTGCCTATTGTTCATACCATGTGGTAGTCTGGTATGAACATGGATGGGTTACAAAAGTTTTCACAAAATTTTATGTTCATCCTGAAATTTCAACCAAAAGCCGAAAATCCTGAACTTATTTGGTTATTTTTATTGCAATGGTTTAATAAAGTTTGATTATTTTAGTGCCAATTACTGTGCGGTTTATTTGACTGATTTCTTAGGCTTTATTATGGGGGCTATAGCGCACTTATTCATGACATAGGAATCTGTGGAATTCTGAAAGGTGTAACATCTTGTAGCATCATGGAGCTCCAATCAGTGACATCCCTAGTGTGCTGCACTAGTATCACGTGGAGTTTAAGCGCCCCCCGGCCAGGGTGTTAAGTAATATGTCCCGTGTTTTGTGTGCTGTGCTCTAGTCCTTTTGCTCTGGACCAGCAATTTGTGAATTTATTTCTGGAACTCTAAAATCTATGGTTCTAAAATGGATTCGTTTACCACAAATATCCGATATGGACTCTATCATCCGCCATGGACTGGAGTAATAAGAACATAAATTAAAGGTTCGCTATATTTATTATACATATTTATTAGCAAGGTCAGAGAGTTACATTGGTCATCTGTTGTCGGCCATATATCCCATATGGGAATTATTATGTTTTCTTGTTTAGACTTACACCTACCCCCAGACCTAATGCACTCATGTTCTTTACATTGTTATAGAACTTAAACATGTTATCGGCTGGTTAATATCCGAGCACAATCTCAAAGGTTTGGAACATCAAAGGTTTGCTTTAATGATAAAACATTTTCCATATTCTCTGCGACTTCTCTCAACAAAGTTCAAATTTCCTGTACATTTCCCTCTGAGGGAACATTACACCTTCTCTCTTGTGTGAATCCTTTCATGTATCACCAACTGTGATTTATGTGTAAATCGTTTTCCACATTCAGAACATGAAAAAGGCTTCTCTCCTGTGTGAATTCTCTTATGTATGACAAGATATGATTTATGTGTGAAAGATTTCCCACATTCTGCACATGAAAAAGGCTTCTCTCCTGTGTGAATTCTCTCATGTGTGACTAGACTTGCTTTCCCTGTAAAAGATTTCCCACATTCTGCACATGAAAAAGGCTTCTCTCCTGTGTGACTTCTCTTGTGTGTAACTAGATTTGATTTTTGTCTAAACTGTTTCCCACATTCAGAACAAGAAAAAGGCTTCTCTCCTGTGTGAATTTTCTCATGTTTAACAAGTCTTGTTTTCTCTGTAAAAGATTTCCCACATTCTGAACAAGAAAAAGGTTTCTCTCCTGTGTGACTTCTCTTGTGTGTAACCAGCCCTGCTTTCTCCGTAAAGGATTTCCCACATTCTAAACATGAAAAAGGCTTCTCTCCTGTGTGGCTTCTCTTGTGAGCAACTAGATTTGATTTAATTGTAAACCATTTCCCACATTCAGAACATGAATATGGCTTCTCTCCTGTGTGAATTCTCTCATGTATAACAAGATGTCCTTTATTTGTAAAACATTTACCACACTCAGAACATGAAAACGGCTTCTCCCCTGTGTGAATTCTCTGATGTGTAACAAGACTTGATTTATATGTAAACCCTTTCCCACATTCAGAACATGAAAAAGGTTTCTCTTCTGTGTGACTTCTCACATGCCTAACCAGATATGATTTGTTTCCAAACTGTTTCCCACAGTCTGAACATGTATAAGGCTTCTCTCCTGTGTGAATTCCTCTATGAGTAACAAGACATGAGTGTTTTGTAAACAGTTTACCACATTGACCACATGGAAACCTTTGTCCTGATTTTTGGTCTGTACTCGTGGTAACGATTTGTGGGTGTAGAGAGTGTTCCTCATCATTAGGGAGATTATAAGACAGGTCTGCACTTGTGGTCACCATCTGTGGTGGGTTAGAAGAAGGTTCCGCTTGACTCAGGGGGTTATTCGGCAGGTCTGTACGGCGCTGTTCTGGATGTACTTTCAGGGTACTGCGGATTTCTCCTAAAGAGTGCTGCATGATATCTTCTTCTACTTCATAATTTACTGAGGTCACACAGTTTCCTTCAGAGATCTTTTGGAATTGTTCTATTAAAATTAAAAAATATTTTTATGATTTTTTGTTTTTCAAACTGCAAAAGGGAAACATTTTAAACATTCCTTTTAGGCGGGAAAACTTGTGCAGTTTTTATTAAGTTATTTCAGCAAAGCAGAAAAATGGATCTGGCGAGACCACTTATGATCAACATCCTACTCATACAAGAATTCCCTGTGAGCTGCTGGCTTGCTAGGTATGTAAGGTGTGAAAGGCTGTCTGCACACATATGCCTCATTGCTGTTATGAGTATAAGGGGCAATTTATGAGAGCTGCAAAATGAGTTTTGTGTGCTGCTGTGAGGAAAGTGTATTGTGAGTGGATAAATAAGCCACGGATATTACAGATCTCTATTGATATCAGATGTTAACATTGGCTAGAAAGGTCCATGATTGCAGAGCAATATAATATTGTATATAGGAGCAACTCGCCCCCAAAATGACCCATGGGTGACAAAGTGTAGGTCTAACACACCAGCCCAATGTATTGCGCCCCGAAGCAGACAGATGTCGCTGCACATCTGCTAAGCCTACTGTGTATGGGGCCCCGGAGCAGACGAAGGTCACCGCACCTCTGCTAACCCTTCTGTGTATGGGGCCCAAGGCAGATGGATGGCACTGCACCTCTGCTGTGTATGGGGCCCCGGAGCAGACAGATGTCACTGCACCTCTGCTAACCCTGCTGTGTATAGGGCCTGGAGCAGACAGATGTCACTGCACCTCTGCTAACCCAACTGTGTATGGGGCCTGGAGCAGACAGATGTCACTGCACCTCTGCTAACCCTGCTGTGTATGGGGCCTGGAGCGGACAGATGTCACTGCACCTCTGCTAACCCTACTGTGTACAAGGCCCTGGAGCAATTGGATGTCACTACACCATGGGTAACCAAGCTGCATCAGCAGAAAAATCTTCAGTTTTCTTATCTCCGATGAGTCACGTTTTATGCTTCATGGATGGACATAGTTGTATCAGGTGAAAAACATCAGAGAATAAACACCATGAAACCACTGCTGGAAGAACACAAGCTGGTGGTGGCAGCATTATGGTCTGGGGAAGGTTTCCTTGGTGTTTTCTAGCCCACTCATCCCTGTAGAAGGCATCCTTACCAAATGCATGAATCCATCCCTGCTGTCACAGAAATCCATACATGTTCATGGTCTACCCGGGGGAGGATGGAGTCTTCCAGCAAGACAATGCGACATGTCACAGAGCTAGAAATTATTAAAGCAGCATGAACAAGACTTCCAAGTACTACCCTTGCCCATAATTCCACAGACCCTAATTGAGCATAAGTGAGTGCCCCTGGATGGTGGAATTGGCTCTGTACTGTAGAATGTATCCTGCACTGTTTTAACCCTGTGAATATATTTCAATGACTTGACCTCCACCCCCCCTTTGTAAATGGAATGTGTAACCCTGACAAATGGAATATCATATAGCCCCTTATAATACTTCATCTTATCTCCTGTTTATATTGGTCAGTGGTGTATCTGTTACCCAGCACATTTATTGCCTTTTATTACTTTTGTTTACGTTGGGCCAACACAACCTCATCATACTAGATGTAACCTCTGACCTGTCCTAAGCCTTAAAGCTGGTCATAGAAAAGGGCAGGGTTCAACTGACCAGGTCCAACTGAAGAATAGCCTGTGGATGTCAACTAGTGGGCAAAGTGAATATAGCTCCTCATTAAGGATGAGTTGTCCAATCCACCTTATCATATTCCTAGCCAATTAGGTACAAACTAATTACCATAATTAATTGATGGGAAGTTTGGAGACCTGAGGTGGCTGAGTGGCCTATAAGACACATTGTCCAGGCTCAAATCATTGTACACAGTTTGGGGTTCAGTTGCTGATTGAGCTGTGTCCCATTTCGTCCCAGGATCTGGAAACCGACCATTTTAAGTGTTAGGAATTCCCTACATTTTCTCCTATTTATTTTATACCTGCTGCACCTTTTCATATTAAACATTTTTGATAAGCTTAGCCCTTGTTTGCTGTAAGAACCCATAGCTTTGAAGTGGTGTGTTTTTTTTTAACACTGTGACTGCTGGAGAGCATTGCGGTAACCCTGTAATCATTGGTAAGTGGTATTTTTGGATCAGAGCTCTTCCCCTCTGATTTTCTTTTTTCTTTGAGTATTGAGGAGGGTGGTGGCAGCAAATGTAGGTCCAGTTTTCAAAAAAGGCTTCAAGTTTTGCCAAGGTAATTATAGACCAGTAAGTTTAACATCTATTGTGGTAAAACTGTTTGAGAGGCACAGAAGGGACTATATACAGGAGTATGTGACTGAATACAATATTATAAGTGATTGCTAGCATGGTTTTACTAAGGACAGAAGTTATCAGACCAACTTGATGTGTTTTTATGAAGAATTGAGTAGAAGTCTGAATAGCGGGGCGGCTGTGAATATAGTGTCTGGGGCCCCGTGTATCCTCCATGTCAGGGGCGGCTGTGGATATAGTGTCAGTGGCCCCGTGTATCCTCCATGTCAGGGGTGGCTGTGGATATAGTGTCTCAGGCTCTATGTATCCTCCATGTCAGGGGTGGCTGTGGATATAGTGTCAGTGGTCCCGTGAGTCCTCCATGTCAGGGGTGGCTGCTTATATAGTATTTTTAGACTTTGCATAGACGTTTGACACTGTCCCTCATAAGCGTTTGTTGGGTTAATTAGAATCCATTGGGTTAGAAATAACAGTGTGTAATTGGATCAAAAACTGGCAGATTGTACTCAGATTGTACTCAGAGAGTGGTGGTAAATGACTCCTACTCTGAGTGCTACCCGGTTATGAGTGGTGGCCCCAGGGCTCAGTATTGGGTCCTCTTTTATTTAATGTATTCATTAATGATATAGGGGAGGGGATCAATAGCACGGTTTCGATTTTTGCAGATGACACCAAGCTGTGCAGGGTAGTGCAATCAATGAAAGATGCTCATAAATTGCAAGTAGACCTGGACACACTGAGTGCTTGGGTATTCACTTGTTAAATGAGGTTCAATGTGGATAAATGTAAGGTTCTGCATCTGGGTACACATAATCTGCAGGCATCATATGTCCTAGGGGGAGAAAAACTTGGTGTATCGCTTGTTGAGAAAGATCTAGGTGTTCTTGTAGATCATTGACACCGCATGCTGTTCTGTAGTCTATCAGTAAGATATTGGCGTGTAGTAAAAGAGGCCTGGACTCGCGGGACAAGGATGTCATTCTACCGCTGTACGAAGCATTGGTGCGACCTCACTTGGAATATGCTGTTCAGTTCTGGGCCCCAGTTTATAGAAGAGATGTAATGGAGCTAGAGAGAGTACAAAGACGAGCAACCAAAATTATAAGGGGAGTGGAGCATCTTAGTTAGGAGAAGAGGTTAAAAGCATTAAACTTATTTAGTCTTGAGAAAAGACGGCTCCAGGGAGACAGAATTAATTTATATGAGTATATAAATGGTCCCTACAAAAAGTCTGGGGAAAAATTATTTCATGTACAGCCCCCTCAAAAGACAAAGGGGACACTCCCTCAGTCTGGAGAAAGGATTAAGTCTCCAGAGGAAAAGGGCTTTCTTCACCATAAGCACTGTAAATCTGTGGAATAGCCTGCCTGAGGAGCTGGTCACAGCAGGAACAGGTGAGGGTTTCAAGAAAGGCTTTGATATCTACCTGAAACTAAAGAATATTAATACATACATAGCCATGTAATATTCTGGATCCTGACTGGTGGCGGCAAGGGGTTCAGATGGGGTATTCCCTGGATCAGATTGATTCTTGCCTAGTGGGTTTCAGGGCATTCACCCACATTTTCCCCACCCTTGGTTAAACTTGATGGACATCTGTCTTTTTTCAACTGTACTAACTATGTAACTATGGATCTTGTAGGATGCAGTCGGCTCCAGATCCCTGTGACAACCTACCAGGACCTTATGGAGTCATTTGCCTCCTGTCTCGCTGCTGTCTGTGCTGCACACAACGGTCTCGCTGGAGATAATGATGGGACTTCACTGTGTGTATTTCTCATTACTTTCCCTCCTTATAGTGAGAACCTGCCTGTGTGACTGCAGCCTTATAAATCCTTGTATAACGCTGTAACGTATCAGTGACACAGTCCAGGATTCTGCTCTACACTCACTCATCACTTCTATCACATAAACCTGGACTTCAATACCAATGGGGCAGCACTTTAATATAAGTGGACATCATCTGGTTAGTGACAATCTCATCATGGCTATAACCAGACGATTATGAGACAAAGTGCAGATCTCCAGCTGAACTCATGGACGGGACGATGTATGGCCTAATGGCTGCAGTCACCAGGTCTCCATGTTATAGAGCATCTCTAGGATGTGGTTGAATAGACAGAGCAAGGTTTTTCACCAGAATCTATAATAATGGTTTCCAGGACCTTGTTGTATCCAATTCACTAAGAATTCAGGCTGTTCTAGAGAAAGGTGGCCCTAATGAAGTGGCCCCTGAGAGCAGAAGCCAACTCCAGCCCCAGAAACACTCCAAGAAGTGTCCATAATATATAGAAGGCAATCACTTCCTCTCAGCTTCTATTTAACCCTTCACAAATTCTGACCTAAGGATGAAATGGGTTTTCCTTTTTGCCTCCAGAACTCTATTATGTGACCCCTGGCTGTGGGGCTAAAGTGGATCTACTAAGCGTCCTCAGATCCCGGCTGTCAGTGCAGATGTTCATCACTGCAGGTGAACCCCAAAACCTGATCCTAAGCCTCATATACGGCAGGAGCCATAGAACCCCTTGGAGAGAAGTCACCTCCTCAGGCCCCGCACCAGGTATAACACAGGATCCCTGAAGAAACCTCTGAATTCATTACTACTCACCTGTGGTCACATCTTCTGGGATCTCCTCCTTCACGTCACTCATCCTCGGCTCATCGCTCCTCATCTTCTCTTCTTCAGCCTCCACTTTAGTATCAGTCAGATCTTCACCCTGATGTGACATATGGAACAATTCAGTACAGCAGACAGATCAACATAAGAGACCCCCAAATATCTATGAGCCCATCTGTGGCTGCAGGAGGTCCACACCCCGTATACAGATTGTGTATAGGGCTCATCTACCTGAGGATTCCCTGGGACGTCCATCTCTTCTGCTTCATCCTCAACCTTAATATCAATCAGATTTTCACCCTAAAGAGACAAAACCAGTGAAATAAGTGCAGGTTGTTCCATTCTGGTCATATTTAGAGGAGACTTCAGCTCCCTCTACCTGATGATTCTCTGGGACATTTCCCTCTGGACAGTCCTGGGAATACAGAGGACGGGGACATCTCTCTGCTGGATTTCTCCTACTGGATCCATCTGTAGGGAGCACACAGTGACATGAGCCGCAGTATACAGTGACGGGATACATGAGCCGCGGTATACAGTGACGGGATACATGAGCCGCGGTATACAGTGACGGAATACATGAGCCGCGGTATACAGTGACGGGATACATGAGCCGCGGTATACAGTGACGGATACATGAGCCGCGGTATACAGTGACGGATACATGAGCTGCGGTACACAGTGACGGATACATGAGCTGCGGTATACAGTGACGGATACATGAGCTGCGGTATACAGTGACGGATACATGAGCTGCGGTATACAGTGACGGATACATGAGCTGCGGTATACAGTGACGGATACATGAGCTGCGGTATACAGTGACGGATACATGAGCTGCGGTATACAGTGACGGGATACTTGAGCCGCGGTATACTGTGATGGGATACAAGATCCGCGGTATACAGTGACGGGATACATGAGCCGCGGTATACAGTGACAGAATACATGAGCCGCGGTATACAGTGACGGGATACATGAGCCGCGGTACACAGTGACGGATACATGAGCCGCGGTATACAGTGACAGATACATGAGCCATGATATACAGCGACAGATACATGAGCCGCGTTATACAGTGACGAATACATGAGCGGTGGTATACAGAGATGGAATACATGAGCCGCAGTATACAGTGACGGGATACATGAGCCGTGGTATACAATGACGGATACATGAGCCGTGGTATACAGTGATGGATACATGAGCCGTGGTATACAGTGACAGATACATGAGCTGATATATCTACCTATATATCATATATGTCTTATCATCTTTAATTCTATGAGAAGATGGAAGAAAGTGTAGAAGGAGATAGATAATGAGATAATGATGTCACTTCTTGCTGTGTCTTATCTCCTCTCACCTGGTGATGTCACTCCCTGCTGTGTCTTATCTCCTCTCACCTTGTGACGTCACTCCCTGCTGTGTCTTATCTCCTCTCACCTTGTGATGTCAGCGGCCGGTGATCCTCCATCATGACCTCCTGGTACAGATCCCTGTGTCCTTCTATGTACTCCCACTCCTCCATGGAGACATAGACAGCGACATCCTGGCACCTTATAGGAACCTGACAACACAAGGATCCATCATCATCCAGACCCTCCAGTGGTGTCACTATATAATGTCCCAGCATTCCCCTCACCTCCCATCATCCCCTGTGTTATGTATAATGTCCCAGCATTCCCCTCACCTCCCATCATCCCCTGTGTTATGTATAATGTCCCAGCATTCCCCTCACCTCTCATCATCCAGACCCATCATCCCCTGTGTTATGTATAATGTCCCAGCATTCCCCTCACCTCTCATTATCCAGACCCATCATCCCGTGTTGTGTATAATGTCCCAGCATTCCCAGTTGCCTCTACAGTCATCACCAAGACCCCCCAATGATGTTACTATATAATTCCCAGCATTCCCAGTCACCTCTCCAGTCAGCAGCTCAGTGATCCTGGTGGTCAGGTCTAGGATCTTCTGTATCAGTGAATGAGGTGGAGGCTCGGGGCTCTGGGTGCTGCTCCGTCCTCCTGACACACGAGGGGCCACACACTCCCCAGACGACTTCTTCACTACTGTGTAATCCTGTGCATGGGGAGACTATGATCACTACATAGATTCTAAGAACCCCTCACCTTTCCCATCATTCACCTGTTACTGATAGAGAGAAGAGCGAGGTCATGTGAGACTCTCACCTCTCCAGTTACCAAGTAGATGATCTCCAGGGTGAGGTCTAATATCCTGGTGGCCCTGAGGTCTCCGTCCTTGTCCATCCTTGGGGGGTCATTGATGAAAAGGGTCATTGTCTTTAGCTGTGAGATCCCTGGACCTAAGGAACCTGAAGAAGACGAGGAGAATTGAGAGCAAGATCACACTCTATATACACCTCTATTCTGTACATATATATACCTACACTATAGTTGATACCCAATCCCAGGACAGAGACTGGAACAGAAAATGAGGCCATTTAAGGGCTGAGTTCTTCTCCCAGGAGGACTGATAAATATCTATGTATATAACACCATGTATAAACCAATACATGGCACTGCCCTGGGGACCCGTGTGGCCCCATCCTAGGCAAAGTTATGTATGGCTCAATTTGACCACATAATATAAAATATCCATCTAGGATAGTTTTGTATAAGTCTCATAGATGATTTGGTCTTTATATGGAGGGCACTGAGGAAGCAGCACTGGATTTTGTTAATAGTATAAATACAAACCAGTGGGGATCACATTTACTTTAAAATCAGGTAATCAGAGAATAGATTATAGATAAAAAAAAGAGAGGTGCCATCAGCTGATTTCAAAAAAGTTGCCATGAATGGGTACCTTGATTTACATAGCGTGCGTTACAAACAGTGGAAGTTGAAGGTCCCTTATGGAAAGAGGAGAAGAATAGGAAAGAAGTGTACAGAAGATCAGGTTTCCTCTGAAGAAGATGGAATATCAGCAAATAGGTTCTCAGGAAAGCGCTCTCCTAGGAATGTTATACAGGTAGCAATGGAAAGAAGTTTTACTAACTGTATTTTTGGTTCAGAGCCCTTCCCTCTGATTTCCTTTCCTCTTTGATTACTGAAGGAAGGTGGTGGTAGAGTAGTATTTTTGGGGGCTGGACCTGTCTTGGGTGTGATTTTTGCTCGATTTGCCACCTGAGTGAGAGGAGAGTGCAAAAAGAACTGAGTGGAAATTAATCACCTCAATTACAGTGCCCCCGCGTCACGTGCTGGTGAGGGTGGACGTGACAATCATATTCTGGAGGACACCCCAAATAGATCTGAGGTACTGTGCAGAAAGGAAATCTATCGGATTCATCAGACGCAGAGTCTCCCCCCACATGGGAGATCTTACTACTAATCATACAGGTTTAGGACTGCTCACAGGTTTAGGACTCTTGGTGGAGAGATCGTGATCTGAAATATTCTTTTAATCCCTTCCTGACACTGGATGTTTTCTGCATCTCAAAACCATCTCCAGATTCCGCCCTTATCTCACTATGGAAACATCAAAACCCTCATTGTTGCCTAATGCCTTCCCACCCTGACTACTGTAACCCCTTACTTATCAGACTCCGAACTCAGCCTTTTCCAATCTGTCTTCAATGCAGCAGCCAAGTTCATCTTTGCAGTCTCTACACTGAAGCCTCTATCCTGCGCCCCTTGCTGAGCTGACACCTCCACCCTGTACCTGTCACAGCACCAACACCTTCACCCTGTAAACCTCACTGCATCAATACCTCCACCAACGCCTCCACCCTGTAGCTGTCACTGCACCAACGCCTCCACCAAGTACCCGTCACTGCACCGATGTCTCCATCCTGTGTCATTGCAGTGGTTGTTCCTTTAGTACAGAACATATTACAAACTAACCCCTCTCACCCATAAAGCTCTCCACAGTGCTGCCCCCCATACATATCAATTTACCACCCTGCCCGCCCTCTCTGCTGATGATCTTACACTAATTTACTCCATTATCCGAACCTCCCCCTCCCACCTCCAAGACCTCACACGTGCTGCACCAGTTCTCTGGATTGCGCTTCCCCGTACAATCACATCACAGGGGTATTCCGACATTTGGAATAAAACTAACCCTAAATCTGACACCTGGAGAACTGACATATTTATCCCACTGGGTGTGACCTCAGCAGCCGTCCATGTGGGGAACAGAATACAGCTCCCATCATGCCTTGCTGATATCTATTCCAGGACGTTCTACTCCCCTGTATTCTATATACTGAAAAGCAAGTCTCCACCTTCTTGTGCATCTCATATTGTGCTCCCTCCATGTGACGCCTCACTAGCGATGTAGGAGGGGGCATAGGTGATGGAGGGCGATTACATGAGTGGAGGTATCAGGACATTAGGGTAGGGATGTATGGGGGGGGGGGACAGGTTATGGATGGAGATTACATGAGGGAGGTATCAGGAGATTAGGGTAGAGATGTATTGAGGAAGAGAATGGTAATGGATGGAGATTACATGAGGGAGGTATCAAGAGATTACGTTAGAGATGTATGGGGGGACGGTTAATGGATGGAGATTACATAAGGGAGGTATCATGAGAATAGGGCAGAGATACTCGTGGGGAGTTTATGGATGGAGATTACATGAGTGGAGGTATCAGGACATTAGGGTTAGAGATGTATGGGGGGGGAGGGAGCAGGTTATGGATGGTGTATTAAATGTGGGAGGTATCAAGAGATTAGGGTAGAGATGTATGGGGGCAGGTTATGGATGGTGATTACATGAGGGGAGGGATCAGGAGATTAGGTTGAGATGTATGGGGGGGGGGGGAGTAGGATGGAGATTCTACATGAGGGAGGTATCAGGGAGATTATTGGTAGAGCTGTATGGGGGACGGCTATGGATCGAGATTACATGAGGCGAGGTATCAGGTGATTAGGGCAGAGATGGATGGGGGGTACAGGTTATGGATCCAGATTACATGGGAGGAGGTATCAGGACATTAGGACAGAGATGTATGGGGGGAGGTTATAGATGGGGATGACATGAGCGGAGGTATCAAGAGATTAGGGGAGAGATGTATGGTATGTATGGAGGAGAGCCTTGTAGGTCATGGATAGAAGCTTGAAATGAATTCGCTGGGCAATGGGAAGCCAGTGAAGGGATTGACAGAGGGGAGAGGCAGAGGAGTAGCGAGGAGAGAGGTGGTATATGACGGGGCAGCAGACGTTGTAGAATGGTTTGAAGGGGTGCAATGGAGTGACTAGATGGGAGTCACAGAGGAAGAGGATGTATGCTGTAGTCAAGGCGGGAGTGACCAAGAGCATGGACGAGTCATTTTGTGGTGTCGAAGTTGTAGTGAGATGAAATGGTTGCAAGAGATATTTTTCAGGTGGAAGCGGCACGGCAGCGGTGAGGGTTGAGATGTGTGGTTTGAAGGACAGAGCGGTTGTCTGAGGATTTACCCCAAAGGCAGCGGACTACGATACAAGGTTGGAAGTGAGGTGTACAGACGTTGACAGTGAAGAGAGACAGGTGGCGGGATGCGAGGGGGCTGACGGTGGAAAGATTGACTGATTTGCTTTCTCCACATTTAGTTTTAGGAGAAGGAGGAGAAAAAGGAGGAAAAGGACGATTGACAGTCTGGGATCAGGAGAGGAGGAGGCCGGAGGGAGAAGGATGGGGTTGATATTGGGCCAGAGATGTTTGAGTGGGTGTCATGTCAGCATACAGGTGGTAATGAATGCCATGTGATGATATGAGTTGACCAGACAAGAGTGTAGATAGAAAAGAGTAAAGGACCCAGGACTGACCCCTGGGGGGACACCAATAGGAGTGGCATGGGGGGAGGAGGTGGAGGCGGAGGACATGAGAGACGCTGAATGTCTGATAAGCGAGGTTCGAGGAGATCAGGAAAGAGCAAGTCTGTGATGCCGAGGGGATGTGTAGATGGGGGGACAGGTTATAGATGGGAGATCCTTAAATGAGGGAGGTATCAGTAGATTAGGGCAAAGATGTATGAGGGGACAGGTTAAGGATGGAGTTTTAATGATGGGAGGTATCAGGAGATTAGGGGTTGAGATGTATGGGGGAGGTTTATGGATGGTGATCACATGAGGGGATGTATCAGGAGTTAGGGCATGATGTATGGGGGGACAGGTTATGGGACTGGAGAATTACGGAGGGAGGTATCAGGGAGATTAGGGTAGTGATGTATGGGGGAGGGAGTGATTGGATGGAAATTACATTGAGGGAGCGTATCGAGAGATTAGGGTTGAGATGTATGGGGGGGAGGTTATAGGATGGAGGATTACATGAGGGAGGTATAGGAGATTAGGGAGAGAGATGTTATGAGGGATCAGGTTTGGATGGATATTACATTAGGGAGGTATCAGAAGATTAGGGCAAGAGATGTATTGGGGGAGTTTATAGATGGAGATACCTGAGGAAGGTATCAGGAGATTAGGGTAGAGGATGATGGGAGATGGTTATGGATGGAGATTACATGAGGGAAATATCAGGAGGATTAGAGGTAGAGTGTAAGGGGGGGAAGGTTATGGATGGAGATTACATGAGGGCTGGTATCAGGGAGATTAGGGTAGAGATGTATGGGGGGCAGGTTATGGTGGAGACTTAATGAGGGAGGTATCATGGAGATTATGGGTTAGAGATGAATGGGGGGGCAGGTTTGGTTGAGATGACATGTGGTGTCAGGATGATTAGGGAAGGAGATGTATGGAGAGGTTGGATGGGGGGTTACAGTGAGGGGAGGTATTAGGAGATTAGGGTTGAGATGAAATGGGGGTGGTTATGGATGGAGATTACATGAGGGAGGTATCAGGAAGATTAGGGAAGGATGTAAGGAGAGGGACAGTTATGGATAGGAGATTACATGAGGGCGGGGTATTATCAGAAAATTAGGGCAGAGAGTTTTTAAAATATTTGGGGGGGGAGAGTTTATAGATGGTAGGAATACATGAGGGGAGGTTTCGGGTGATGTAGAGGGTTAGAAATGTATGGGGGGAGGGTTATGGAGTGGAGATAACATGAGGTGAGTATCAGGAGGATCGTTAGGGTGGAGATGTATTGGGGGGCAGGTTAGTGTATGGAGTTTAAATGAGGCGAGGTATCAGGAGATTGGGAAGAGATGTATGGGCGAGGTTATGGAAATGGGGTTTAATGAGGCGATGGGTTTTACGGAGATTAGGGTAGAGATGTATGGGGGGGAAAAGGATATGGATGGGAGATTACATGAGGGGAAGGTATCAGGAGATTAGGGTAGAGATATATGGGGGTGGGGGCGGTTGTGTTGGAGATTAACTTAAGGGAAAGGGTTTATTTGGAGATTAGGTAGGAGATGTATATATTATGGGGGCGGGGAAGGTTTGGATGGAGGATTACATGACTGGGGAGGTATTTAAAGATTAGGGTAAGAGATGTATGGGGGAAGGTTATGATGGAGATTACTTCTGAGGGGAATGGTATCAGGAGATTAGGGTAGAGATTTATGTGGGAGGTTATGGATGGAGATTACATGAGGGAGTATCAGGAGATTAGTGTATGAGGATGTCTGGGGGGAGGTTATGGATGTATTTTACATGCGGGAGGTATCAGGAGATTAGGGTAGAGATGTATGGAGGGGGGTTAGGATGAGGAGATTTACATGACGGGGAGTTATTCAGGAGATTAGGGGTAGAGTGCTATGGGGGGAGGTTTATGGATTGGAGATTACAAGGGGAGAGGTATATGGAGATTAGTGTTGAGATGTATGGGGGGAGGTATGACTGGGTTATGGATAGGATATTACATGAGGGGGTATCTGGAGATTTGAAGTCAGAGATGGAATGGGGGACAGGTTATGGATGGAGCTACTTGGAGGGGAAGGGTTATAGGGAGATTAGGGTAGAGCTGTATGGGGGGAGAGGGGAAAGAAATCTTACCTCTTCATACCTTTAGGAGAGGGTGTATACAGGGGGGTAAGGACCTATGTGGTGACATCACACAGGTCACATGATAGGAAGTGCCCAATAGATTCCTGACTCCTCTTGATCACATGACTGAGACATCAAGCAAGGTCCTGTAGTGTATAGAGCACATCGGCCGTACAGCCCACATCAAAACATCACAACAGTGCGGGGCCCTAATGTTCATGGCCCAATATGACACCACGTGCCAGAGAACCCTACCATAGTTTCCCTTTTGGGGGGGGGGGCCCCTCCCCCCCCCCAATTTACACCACTGTGAGGGGCCCTACATGTTCATGGCCCAATTTACACCACAGTGCGGGGGCGGGGCACCATACATAGCTTCATGGCCCCTCATATATAACCACAGTGCGGGGCCCTACATAGGTTCATTGGCCCAATATACACCCACAGTGCGGGAGCCAAACATTGTTCATGTTCCCAATATACACCACAGTGCGGCGCTCCCTACATAGTTCATGGCCCCCAATGTACTACCACAGTGCGGGGCCCTACATAGTTCATGGCCCCAATATACAACACAGTGCGGGGCCCTACATAGTTCATGGCCCCAATATACACCACATTGCTGGGCCCTACATAGCATAGTTGCCAACTTTCGAAAATGAAAAAGTAGGAGAATGTAGGTGGGCGGCGCGATAAGTGTCGCCGCGGCACAAAATTGTGCATGGACACGCCCCATCTTGTTGGTATGCCCACGCCCCTCAAAAAAGCCACACCCACTCCTCCACTAACTGATTATCGGCTTTGGAGGAAGCCAGGTAGATGACCCTATATTGCCTGGTTTGTAACCGACCCAGAACTGGTAGTGCCCTTGTAGCAAGTTAAGATGCCCCCTCTGTAGCTATGGTAGAGCCAAATTTGTAGCCGGTAGATGCCCCCTTGTTTGCCAGGTAGAGGTGCCCCCCAATTGTTAGCCAGGGTAGTGCCACCCCATTGTTAGCAGGTAGTGCCCCCATTGTCAGCCTGGTAGTCCCCATTGTTTGCCAGGTTGATGTCCCTCGTTGCCAGGTAGGATGTCCATCTGTTAGCCAGCCAGGTAGTGCCCCATCTGGTAGCAGGCTAAGTACCCCCCATCTGTTAGCCAGGTAGTAACCCACATCTGTGTTAGCTCAGGTAGTGCACCCCATCTGTTTGCCAGGTTGATGTCCCCTTGTTGACAAGGTAGTGCCCCCCTCTGTTTGCCAGGTAGTGCACCCTCTGTTGGCCAAGGTAGTGCCCCCGTATCTGTTAGCAGGTAGTGCCC
Organism: Phyllomedusa bahiana; assembly: GCA_025379985.1. Lineage (NCBI taxonomy): Eukaryota > Metazoa > Chordata > Amphibia > Anura > Hylidae > Phyllomedusa > Phyllomedusa bahiana. Next base: position 6,583 of record JAODAL010019885.1, on the reverse strand, counting down.
CCTTTGTTGCCAGGGTAGTAGTCACCACTCTGTTGACCGAGGTAGTGCTCCCCCTCTGTTGCAGGTAGTAGCCCCTTTCTGATAGCCCTGGTAGGTGGCACCCTTTGTTGGCAGGTGGTTAGTGCCCCTCTGTTGCCAGGTATGCCCCATCTGTTTTGCCAGGTAGATGACCTCTGTTGACTGGTAGTTGCACACTCTGTTGCCAGTAGTGCCCCTCTACTGTTGACCAGGTGATGTCCCCTATGTTCGGCCAGGTAGATGCTCCCCTCTGTATGCCAGGTAGTTGCCCTCTCTGTTAAGCCAGGTTAGACCCCCATTGTTGACAGACAGTGCCCCATAAAGCTAATAAAATTCAAATATTAAAATCCACTTACCTTACAGGCTCTGTAGGCGGCCATGCTACGTGTACCGACGGTATATCTCTCTAGCCGGCGCAGGGGGAAGTGAGAGCCAGGCGGTCACTCCCCTGCGTCCGGCGTCTCTTCCCCCTGCGCCGCTGATCTGTATTGTGTACGGCGTCACACACGCCGCGCCCGTAAATAAAGGGAGAGGAGGGAGGAGGGAAGCGATCCCTCCTGCCTCCTCCCCGTCACAGTGAGGACCGCGGGCGGGTGAGCGGGTCAGCGTGCACCGCCTGTAGGAGCGGTGGTACCGCGAGGCAGAGTTGAGCTACAGCGCTACTCTTGCGCTCCGGCCCGGTTTAATTTAAAGGACACCCCTGCGCCTTGCAGGAATGCCAAACTCCCCGGCCTGAGTGGCGGGATAGGGGACCCCAATATCGGGACCCCCCCGCCAAAAACGGGAGAGTTGGATGTATGCAACATTAGTTCATGCCCCAATAGTTAACCACAGTGGGGGCCCTACATAGTTCATGGCCCCAATATACTCTACAGTGCGGGGCTCCCTATATAGTTCATGGCCCAAGGTATCGCACAGTGCGGGGCCCTAACATAGTTCATGGCCCCAAATTTACACCACACAGTCGGAGGCTACGTACATAGTTCATGGCCTACAATATACAACATCATTGTGGGCCAACTACATAGTTCATGGCACCCAATACTACACACAGTGCTAAGGGCCCCACCTACATAGTTCATGGCCCCAATATACACCACAGTGCGTGGGCCCTACTAGTTCATGCCCCCAATATACACCACGACGTGGGGGCCCTACATGTTCATGGCCCCAAATATATACCACGCAGTGCGCGGGTGTGGACATCTCACCTTCCTACATTCGTTCATGGCATCCAATATACACCATCAGTGCGGAGGCCCTACATACGTTCTTGGGTCATCAATATTGCACAGTGCGGGGCCCTTACTAATAGTTCATGGCTCCACTATACACACAAGTGCGGGCCCCATAATAGTTCATGGCCTCCATTTTTACACCACAGTGCGGGGCGCTCCTACATAGTTCATGGCCCCAATATTTACACCACGTGCAGTGGCCCTACATAGTTCCATCCGGCCCCAATTATTTTCACCAAAATGAGCGGGCCCTACAATAGTTCATGGCTCCAAATATACCCACTGTGCGGGGTCCGTGCCTATCATAGTTAATGGCTCGAATTATACTCCACAGTGCGGACGGCCCCTATTATAGTTCATGACCAATCAAATTTACCACCACAGTGCGGGGCCTACTCGTAGTTCATGGGTCCAATTACTACACAGTGCAGGGGCCCTACATAGTTCATGGGCCAAAAATATTACACCACAGTGGGGCCCTACATAGTTCATTGGCCCAATATACACCACAGTGCCGGGGGCCCCTTACAACGTTCATGGCCATTAATCATACACCACATTGCTGGGCCCTTCATAGTTCATGGCCCAAAAATACACCACAGTGCGGGGCTGCTCACCTTACATGCCCTTCATAGTTTCTATGGTCCCAATATACACCACAGTCGCGAGGAGCTCTAATAGTTTCATTGACCCAATTTACACCACTGTGGGGGCACCTACATAGTTCATGGCCCCAATGTTGTATTTACCACAGTGCGGGGCCCTTTATCGTTTCTGGCTCAAAATATACACCTGTGCTGGGCGCCCCCTTCTCATAGTTCATGGCTACCAATATACACCTCAGTGCGGGGCGCTACATAGTTCATGGACCCAATATACAAGAGTGCGGGGCTCCTACATAGTTCATGCCCCAATATTTACACCACTCAGTGCCAGAAGACCTACATAGTTTCATGGCCCCAATATACCCCACAGTGCGGGGGGCCCTACATAGTTTCATGGCCCCAATATACACCACAATGCGGGGCCCCTACATAATTCATGGCCCCAATATACACCACAGTGCGGGGCCCTACATAGTCATTTGGCACCCAATATACACCTCAGTGCCGGCCCTACATAGTTCATTCCCCCAATATTACACACAGTGCGGGGCCACTACATAGTTCATGGCCAATATTCACCACAGTCGCGGGGGCCTACATAGTTCGATGGCCGATAATATACACACATTGCTGGGCTGCCTACATAGTTCTTGGCCCACATTATACTCCACTGTGATGGCCCTACATTGTTCATGGTCCCATTTATACACCACAAGTGCGGGGCCTACATAGTCATGACCCCAATATACCACACAGTGCGGGCCCATACATAGTTCATGGCCCCTAATATATACCACAGTGAGGGGCCCCTACACATCGTTCATGGCTCCAATATACACCACTTGTGGGCCCCTTACATAGTTCTGACCCCAATTACACCACAGTGCGGGGCCCTACATGAGTTCATGACCCCAATATACACCACAAGTGCGGGCCCCACTTAGTTCATGGACCACAATAATAACACACCTCAGTGCGGGGCCCCTACATATGTTCCCACTGGCCCATATACACATCTAGTGTGAGGGGCCGGCCCCTAAATAGTTTCATGGTCCAAATATACACCACAGTGGGGGCCCCCTACATAGTTCATGGTCCAAATATCACCAGAGTGCGGGCCCTACATAGTCATGGCCCCAATATACAAACACAGTGCAAAGAAGCCTACATAGTTCATGGCCCCCTAATATACACCAACAGGTGCGGGGCCCTACTTAGTTCATGGCCCAATATACACCACAAATCGTGGGGCCCCCTACATAGATCATGGTCCCAATTTAACCACAGTGTGGGAACCCCTAACATAGTTCATGGCCCCAATAATAAAACCACAGTGCGGGGCCCCCTACATAGTTATGGCTCCCAATATAACCACAGTCAGGGCCTACATAGTTCATGTCCCCATACTATCACCACAGTGCGGAGGCCCCCTACATGTTCATTGCTCCAATTATACCACCCCACAGTGCAGGGATATCCTACTTAGTTCTACGGCCCCAATACTACACAACAGTGGGGACGCATACTTAGTTCACTGGCCCCATATACACACTAGTGACAAGGGGCCTTTGATAGTTTCAATGACCCAATATACCACCACAAGTGCGGGGCCCCCTACATAGTTCTTGGCCACAATACACACCACATGCGAGGGCCCTCCATGAGTTCATGACCCCAATATTAACATACAGCGCTACGGGGCCCTACATAGTTCAGGGCTTCCATATTACACCGCAGCTGACGGGGTCTCTAGATAGTCATGACCCAATATACCCCACAGGGTGGGCCCCCCTACATAGTTCAATGGCCCCAATATACACAACAAGTGCAGGGCCCATACATAGTTCATGAGTCCCCGCAAATATTACTCACCACAGTGCTTGGCCGCCTAATAGTCATGGCCCCAATTTACACACAGTGTGGGTCCCTACATAGTTCCATGGCCCACAATAGATACACACACAGTGCGGGCTTCTACATAGTTTCATCATACCAAATATACACCAGTGCAGGGGCCCCTACATTGTTCCATGGACCCATTATAAACACAGTGCGGTGGCACCCTATATTGTTTGGCTCCAATATACACCCGCAGAGCAGGGGCCTCCCTTACACTAGTTCAGTGGCCACTTAATATACACACAGTGTGGGGCCCTACATAGTACATTACCCCTATATAAACCCATCAGTGCGGGGCTCTATATAGTTCATGGCCCCTATTATACACCACGTGCGGGGCCCTTACATAGTTCCATGGCTCCATTATAACCACAGTGCGGGGCCCTACATAGTTCATGACCCCCATTATACACCCACATGTGCGGGGCTACATAGATCATGCTCCAATAGACACCACAGTGCGGGGCCCCTCATTGGTAATCGCTACAAGATATCTCCACGTGCGGGGCCCACTCTACAATAGTTCTGGCTCCAAATATACAACCACAGTGTGGGGACCTACATAGTTCATGGCCCCAATATACACCACAGTGTGGGGACCTACATAGTTCATGGCCCCAATATACACCACAGTGCATGGCCCTTCATAGTTCATGGCCCAAATATTACACACAGTGCGGGGATCCTATATAGTTCATGGCCCAGTATACACCCACAGTGGCAGGGCCCTAATATTGAGTTCATGGATCCCAATATACAACCACAGTGCGGGGCCACCATACATTTTCATCTGGCCCCAATTTTCTCCAAGTGTGGGGACTCCTAAATAAGTTCATGGCCCCAATATTACTCCACTGTGTGGGGATGCCTAAATAGTTCATGGGCCCATATGTTGGGGTCATATATAAAATGTTCTACAACCCCCAAATATCACTTCCCAACTGTCCTGATTTGGGGGTGAGGTCCTGGGACAGTTAGGAGAAGTCCTGATTTTTCTGGATGTCTTCGGATCCAGGGTATAAGCTCTGAATTCCCGGGACTGCGCGGTGCAGGTCACTATTTGTGGGAGGCGCATACAGTGGCCGCAGTCACCGGCCGGCTGTCAGGAACGCTCGTCGTGTTAGGCAGCGAGTGCAGAGGAGCAGGGGTGGCGGGAGGTGTCATAAGACGCTCCCCTGATGTCACTGGCTGCAGGGGGCTGGCTCCACTCCTCATATAGACTGTTCAATCTGACTACAGAGATAGCAGAGGGAGGTAGGTGGGCTCCATCACTCCTGCCCCCCTGTCCCTGTCACCCACACACTACCCCTCCTCCTCCCTGTCTGCCACCAGGACCCCCACCCCCTCCTCCATGGCCTTTCCAGCTTTACTGGAGTTTGGATATGTTTTTCATCATCCAGGAATGTTGAGTGGCACCTTCTTCCCAAAGCAGGCACCTTGCCTGCTGTGGGGGATGTCACCCATTTTTCCCAGATGCTGGATGGGCTATTCAGTGGCGGGAAAAGCTGGGTGACATCCACCGTGGCAAGCACACAGAAAATCTAGGTGCTTGCTATGGGGGTTGGATACCTCTCGTCTTTCCTAGATGCCTGCTGTTTTTGATCACCCAGGTTTCCCCAATGTTAGATAGGTTATCCAGCATCCAGGAAAGCTGTGTGACATCCCTCATAGCAGGCATTCAGGATAGCTGGGTGCCTGCTGTGAGAGATGGGTGCCACTTTGCTTTCATGGGTTCCTGTGGTGAGTGTTGGATAGGCCTTTCATCATATGGGAAAGCTGGGTAATGCCCCATCTGCAGGGTTTCTGTTTTTTTTTTTTTCATCAAGTTTCCCTTTTGGACTACGACGGATTTGGTGGACTACGTTGGACAGCATTGTGTCTTTAATAAGATGGCTGACAAGGGCGGGTGTCAGGGAGTGTTTATTTAAATAAACTTTTTTTCTGTTTCTCTGTGTTTTTTTCATTTTCTTACAATGATTGTAATAGAGGCGACTGATAGAAGCTTGAGCTCTGTGTCAGCCAGAGATGTTTTTGACACCACAAAACCAGCACCAACCCTGTGTCACTATTACCCCAGTATCCAGCACCCCATGGGTACTGAGATGGTCCACTTCTGGGGTGGCTGTAGGCTAGTATTTTTAGGGTAGAGAGGGATCAATATCCATGGGCCTTCCCATTCTGATGGAAGCAGGCTGCAGCTATCGGTTTTACCTTGGCTGGTTATGGAAATTAAGGGGGTCTCCAATTTTTTTAAAATAATTTGTTCTTTTTAGGTTTTTAATAAAGGATTAAAAGCAAACTCATGTTGGATTTTTAACCAGCTAAGGTAAAACCAGCAGCTGCACGTTGATATTAAGATGAGAAGCTCCATGAATATTGGCCTTTCCACCCACCAGCCGCCCCTGAAGTGGACCATCACATTAGATGCAATAAAAAGCATAAGCTTCTTACCTGTCACTAAGGCTTAATTTGAAAACGTCATTAGGAGATACCTGTAGCTTCCGAATTTCGAACCCTAGTTGGTTCTTGATCACAGCCTACACTGCACTCAGTGGAGGTAACTTTAAAATCCTTCTAAGAACCAATTATTATGCTTTCTTGGATTTATGTCATATTTAGATTAATTATGAAAATAACTCTACATAGCACAGGCGCTTTAATGGTTTCCTAACATTTACAAAACTATCAGAAAGAGTCGCAAAGTTGATATAATACACAAATGTGCACGGTTGTAATAACAATACCATTAAGACCTATTGGAAATCTCGCCTCTAGACTGAGTATCAAAAAAGCCTCTCACTGCCTCACCCTCGCTCCCCAAAA
>JAODAL010019884.1:0-70863 GCA_025379985.1 Phyllomedusa bahiana | reverse complement strand
GTGGAGTTGGAGGCGGGGACCCCTCGGAGCCCACTTGGCAGAGGGCCCCGAAAGCATGCAAAATTTGCCTGGCTATGACACCGAATAGTAGCATCCGGCAGAGGGATGACTTCGGGTTTCCCCCACCCTTTTTGGACCCTGGGCTCCCCCGGTCCAAAATGGGACCCTTTTTTCCCCAGCAATTGAGGGGGGAAAAACTCAAATATTTATAGGGAAACCCTCCTAAGCCCCAGTTGGCCACTGCCTTTTGTGCGGCACCCTCCCTCCTCTGAAAAGGTCTGACCAGGGGTTTTCAGCCTCCCCCGTACTACTCCCCGGGGGCCGGCCCGGGGGGATGGGTGGGGGTGGGGAGCAGTGCCAGCTTCCATCACAAAACCCCTAAGTCTGGAGTCACTATGAGCAGTTTCCTTAAACCCCCCTTTATTGAGGAGGGCGTGGGCCAGACACAGCGGGCCCTGGAGAAAGGATCCTAAAACCCCAAAAAGGGGGTGCCTATTTTGGAAACACTCTCCCACCCATTAGAAGATCTGTTTGGACTACGGGGCACCCAAACTGGATGTGTGGCCGCAACTTGCCGAGTTTGCAGTGGAGAAGCGGGTCCTGCCCCCCCATTAGTTTTGGCATCAGAGGGGGGGTGTTCAGTGCTGCGGGGGCCATTTTTTAACCCCAAAGGGGAAAAAACCCGCTTGTCACAAAAAAGGGAAACCCGACTGACCTTTATAAAGATGAATCAGGCGGGGATGGGCCCCGGGAAATTTTCCACACACCAATCCCTTAGGCGTCAAAACAACATCACCCCCAGGGACGCCTCACCCAAACTGTGAGAAATGTTCTGGGTTAAAACTCCCTCCCTCACCTCACTGAGGGCCGCCCCCCCTGCCTGTTTCCACACACCAGTTGACAGTTTCCCCCATCGCCACCAACCACTTTACCAGGGACGGGTTATTCCCACCCACCTCCACACTCTGTCATTGGGGGCCACTGTCTGACCCATGCTGCTGCTGGGGGCCTGCGGGCCCGGTGACCTACAATTGTTTGCCCTTTGTGCCATTTCTCTGACCTCATTTTGTTGTCCTCCGCCTTTCCCCTCCATCTCTGTCTTTTGTGCCACTCTGGGGCCTACTCCATTTTTTTGCCACCCCCCTTGAATGTAATTTCCACTTTCTGACCTCTTTGCTGCGCTGGGGCCCTGCTCCCGCGACCTCCACACTGTGCCCTTTTTAACCAACCCTTCTGTGGCCTCCCTCCGGGCTTTTTTCCACCTCCCAAATGTCATTGTGCCATTGTTTTACCTCATCTGCTGCTGTGGCGCTGCCGTGACTTCACACTTGTCATTTTTGCCACTGTCTGACCTCAAGCTGCTGCTGTGGCTGCTCCCCGTGACCTAAAAACGTGCCCATTGTGCCACTTCTGACCTCATCGGGCTGCGGGGGCTGCCCCGTGACCTACACCTCGGGTCATTTTTCCCAAACTCTTGGCCTATTCCTGTTTTTGCCACCTCCAAAAAGTCTTTTGTGCCCCCGTCTGACCCATGCTGCTGCCGCCTTTAAACCTTCCACTCTCTGTAAAATTGGGGCCAACTCCAGTGGCCTACTACTTTTTTGCCCCCCCCTCCAAAAATGTCATTGTGCCACTGTCTACCTCACGGCTGCTGCGTAAACCTACAAAACTGGGGTTTTGTTGCCACTCAGGGCCAAACTACTTTTTTTGTCACCTCCAAAATGTCATTGTGCCACGGGTCTGACCTCATCTGCCTGCCCGTGACTTTACACACTGTTCTTTGTCCACGGGTTTTACCACCATGCACCCCTGCTGTGGCCCCCTCCCCCGTGCCCACACAGGGGTTAAATTTGTCCCCACTCTGGGGGCCAAACACCTGTTTTTGCCACCTCCAGAATGCCCATTGTGCCACTGTCTGACCTCATGCTGCTGCTGCCGTGACCTGCACACTGTGTCATTGTGCCACTGTCTGACCTCATGCTGCTGCTGTGGCTGCTGACGTGACCAACACACTCTGTCATTGTTCCACTCTGTGGCCTTTTCCTTTTTTTTGCCTCCTCCAGAATGTCATTGTGCCACTGTCTGACCTCATGCGCTGCTGTGGCTGCTGCCGTGACCTACACACTGTCATTGTGCCACTGTCTGACCTCATGCTGCTGCTGTGGCTGATGCCGTGACCTACACACTCTGTCATTGTGCCACGTCTGACCTCATGCTGCTGCTGTGGCTGCTGCCGTGCCTCCACACTGGGGTCATTGTCCCACTCTGTGGCCAAACCCCTGTTTTTGCCACCTCCAGATGTCATTGTGCCACTGTCTGACCTCTTTCGCTGCTGTGGTGCTGCCGTGACCTACACACTGTGTCATTGTGCCACTGTCTGAGCTAATTCTGCTGCTGGGGCTGCTGCCGTGACCTACACACTCTGTCATTTTGCCACTGTCTGACCTCATGCTGCTGCTGTGGCTGCTGCCGTGACCTACACACTCTGTCATTTGTTGCCATTCTGTGCCTTTTCCCCTGTTTTTGCCACCTCCAGAATGTCATTGTGCCACTGCCCTGACCTCATGCTGCTGCCGCCGTCATCTCCACTCTCTGTCATTGTGCCACTCGTGGCCTTCTCCAGTTTTTTGCCACCTCCAGACTGTCGTTTTGCCACTGTCTGACCTCATGCGGCTGCTGCTGTCACCTCCACTCTCGGTCATTGTGCCGCTCAGTGGCCTCCTACTGTTTTGCCACCTCCAGAATGTCATTGTGCCACTGTCTGACCTCTTTGCTGCTGCTGCCTGTGACCTACACACTGTGTCATTGTGCCACTGTCTGACCTAAATGCTGCGCTGTGGCTGCTGCCGTGACCTACATACTGTGTCATTGTCCCACTCTGTGGCCTACTCCTGTTTTTTTGCCACCTCCAGAATGTCATTGTGCACTGTCTTGACCTCATGCTGTTGCTCCCGTGACCTGCACACTGTGTCATTATGCCACTGTCTGACCTCATCTGTTGCGGGCCGTGACCTGCACACTGTGTCATTCTGCCACTGTCTGACCTCATGCTGCTGCTGTGGCTGCTGCCATGACCTCCACACTGTGTCATTGTCCACTCAGTGGCCTACTCTGTTTTTGCCACCTCCAGAATGTCATGGTGCCACTGTCTGACCTCATGCTGCTGCTGTGTCTGCTGCCGTGACCTACACACTGTGTCATTGTGCCACTGTCTGACCTCATGCTGCTGCTGTGGCTGCTGCCGTAAACCTCCACACTGTGTCATTGCCCCACTCTGTGGCCAAACTCCTGTTTTTGCCACCTCCAGAATGTCATTGTGCCACTGTCTGACCTCATGCTGCTGCTGTGGCTGCTGCCGTGACCTACACACTGTGTCATTTGCCACTGTCTGACCTCATGCTGCTGCTGGGGCTGCGCCGTGACCTACACACTCTGTCATTGTGCCACTGTCTGACCTCCTGCTGCTGCTGTGGTTTGCTCCCCGTGACCTACACACTCTGTCATTGTGCCATTCTGTGGCCTTTTACCCTGTTTTTTGCCACCCCCCAGAATGCCCATTGTGCCACTGTCTGACCTCATGCTGCTGCCGCCGTCTTTCTCCACTCTCTGTCATTGGGGCCACTCTGTGGCCTTCTCCAGTTTTTGCCCCCCTCCAGATTTTCATTGTGCCACTGTCTGACCTCATGCTGCTGCCGGGTCACCTCCACTCTCTGTCATTGTGCCACTCAGTGGCCTACTACTGTTTTGCCACCTCCAGAATGTCATTGTGCCACTGTCTGACCTCATGCTGCTGCTGCCGTGACCTACACACTGTGTCTTGTGCCACTGTCTGACCTCATGCTGCTGCTGTGGCTGCTGCCGGACCTAACATACGGTGTTCATTGTCCCACTCTGTGGCCTACTCCTGTTTTTGCCACCTCCAGAATGTCATTGTGCCACTGTCTGACCTCATGCTGTTGCTGCCGTGACCTGCACACTGTGTCATTATGCCACTGTCTGACCTCATGCTGCTGCTGTGGCTGCTGCCATGACCTCCACACTGTGTCATTGTCCCACTCTGTGGCCTACTCCTGTTTTTGCCACCTCCAGAATGTCATTGTGCCACTGTCTGACCTCATGCTGCTGCTGTGGCTGCTGCCGTGACCTACACACTGTGTCTTTGTGCCACTGTCTGACCTCATGCTGCTGCTGTGGCTGCTGCCGTGACCTACACACTGTGTCATTGTGCCACTGTCTGACCTCATGCTGCTATTGTGGCTGCTGCCGTGACCTACACACTGTGTCATTGTCTAACTCTGCAGCCTACTCCTGTTTTTGCCACCTCCAGAATGTCATTGTGCCACTGTCTGACCTCAGGGCTGCTGCTTTTGGCTGCTGCCGTGACCTACACACTGTCATTGTGCCACTGTCTGACCTCATGCTGCTGTTTGTGTGCTGCTGCGTAACTTACACACTGTTTCATTGTGCCCCTCTGTGGCCTACTCCTGTTTTTGCCACCTCCAGAATGTCATTGTGCCACTGTCTGTCCTCATGCTGCTGTGGCTGCCGCCGTCACCTCCACACTCTGTCACTGATGTTGCCACCTGAGTCTTCAGCTTGTTTTTTTTCCAGCTGTCGCTGCCATGACTTTATCCGGCTACATGTCCCCTTCAGTTTTTTGGTCAGTTGCCCTCTTAAGTGCCCAGGGAATTTTATAGTGTAGCGATTCTAAAAAGCGGGCAGTCATGTGGGGTGTCATACTAAAACACAAAAATTGTATGAAGACCAAACCAAGCTCCCTCTGCATATTTAAGCATGGCACAACGTTCTACAGCACCCTGCAGGCTCTGTGCAGCCTGGAAATAGCTGTTTTTTAACGTGATTCGTCCCGAAGTAATTCGGAACGAAGTTATTTTTTGCCAAGAAATCCGGCGACGTGAACGAACCGAATTTCAGGAAATTCGCCCATCTCTAGGTGAGAACTATTTTGAAACAACTCTGAATTTCATCGATGGCTTTCTGGTTTTCATTCTAATACTTTTGCATTTAATGTGAGATCTTGCTCTGTCTCAGCACAGCAAAACAAGCCTTAAAATATAGTTCAGCAACAGCATAACAATTTCATTGCTGTGACCCCTGGAGTCTTACAAAATACAGTGGAACCGTAATTGTCAATTCTTTCTATGCTATGTGTTATAGCTGACAGAGGTCACTATTAGCTACATGACCTTTGGCTGGTACTCAAAGAGGTAATATTTCTTCTCTAGCTCACTGGACAAAATGTTATATGAAATCGATGCTATCCATACTTTGCTGAAGATAAAATACAAAACTTTATTCCAGCCTTACTATTAATCACATTTACAACAAATTATGAAAAACTTCTGACATATTTGAATACTATTTACCCCCTTACTGCCACAGTCAGTTTTGACCTCTATGACAGAGCCCCATTTTTCAAATCTGACATGTGTCACTTTATGTGGGAATAACTTTTTAATGGTTTTACATATCCATGTGATTCAGAGACTTTTTCTTGTGCATATTGTGCTTTAAGTTAAAAGATCAAAATGGAAAAACATCAAAATGTCGTGAAAAGTTTGAAACATTTGCCATTTTCAAACTTCAGAAAATGTCTGCGTGTAAGACAGATAATTATACCATACAACATAGTTTATAACTAGCATCTACCGTATGTCTGCTTTATGGTTACATCATTTTATTTTTTTATGATATTAGCGGGCTTACAAGCAATACAATACTGTACTGCTACGTGTTTCAGCTGTTAATCACTATGTCTAGGTGTGTCCTTGGGGCACGGCTGGGCTTGGTGTTTCCCAGGCAAACCGGAAGCCTTTGTTAAGCTTCCAGGTTGCCATAGAAGCCATCAGTACCCCACAATCACATTGCCTTAACTGTCACAGTCGCGACTGAGCACAACATCCAATGGGTTAATCGGCTCACAGGGCATGGAGCCAGCTGTAATATACAGCTGGTTCCCTGCTCCTATTGTGCATGCTCCACTTGTGAGCCCACACAATCCTCATGACGTATCCATACATCAATTTACAGGAACCCCTTCCCTACAAATGTCAATAAGGGGTTAAAGGCATACTGAAAAACATTCAGTCAATGGTTTACCATTTTGTCATTCGACAGTTGTGCCAGGACTTAAAACCCTGCCACACTAAAAAATATGCTTCGATTAATTTGTTTCCAGTGACATTGATCCCTCTGTATGTTTATTAGGCAAACCCCAACCCTCTGTAATTTTGGGAAATTAGTTTGCTAACAGCAATAGCTAGCAATGGGATGCTGACTGAAAAGCATTGGACGTTATGTTTGAATGGGGCTGCGTAATTTTTTTGTCCTGTTGTCCTGTTCTATACTACATAGTTAGTACAATTGAAAAAAGACGTGTTCAACCGAAGGTGGTGAAAAATGTGGATGAAGAGTTTTTAAGATTTGTTTCCCCTACTGATAAAGACTTGGAACCCATAAGGCAAGAACCAATCTGTCATAAATGAATATTTAATTTCTGATCCCAAAATTGCCATGAGACTGGATCTAGAATAATATATGTGTTACGGTCTGGAGGTGGATCCACTGGACCAACGCAGGCGATGGCGTAAGCCCACACCAGGGAGTGGAGTCTAAGTGGGTCCCGGTATTCACCAGAGCCCGCCGCAAAACGGGATGGACTTGCTGCGGCGGGAGTCCACCAGGTCACTACCACTGGCGGGGCTTGCCTGCAGTGGCGGCCAGGGGTGCAAGGTACAGGAACAGCAGGCAGGCTCGTGGTCGTGGACAGGCAGAAGTTCAGGACAGGCGGCTCGGGTTCGTAGACGGTAGACAAGCAGGTGGTCGGGGCAGGCGGCAAGGTTCGTAGACGGTAAACGTAAGCAAGGAAAAAATAGTAGTTGGATGTCAGCATAAAACAACTCCTTTATTAGAATCCTAAGTACATGAAGCTACGTTTCGGCTCCAAAAAACAGATGAGCCTTTTTCAAGCATAAATCACAAGTGTCAAGTGCCTCAATATATATGTAAATCTATGTGCATCATCATCTTAAACACCCAATCACAAAATAGCAGGCTTCATAAGCCCATCCCATCGATAATTCATACAAAATTATGTGACAATTAAAAACATATAAGACTGAAACAAGCGGGACCCATAGCAGGTGTGATATAACTTACAGAATTCTCGGCGTCCACCAACTGTTACTGCGCCTGTGCTAACTTCCCAGGCGCCGCACCGAACTCGGCGTCTCTCAAAACGCTACTGCGCATGACCAAACCGGGCGCGCATGTCTGTTAATGATCAAGCCTCACGCATCCAGTGCGCCTGTCAGTTGCCAGTACCTGGCGAAACCAGGAAGATTACTATCCAACATTAGGATGAAAAGCATCATTTAGAAGGCTGCATATAAAGAGATCAATCAAGGAACTCATAACGGAGCTCACTAATGACAAAAGACAACTGGCAACTGACAGGCGCACTGGATGCGTGAGGCTTGATCATTAACAGACATGCGCGCCCGGTTTGGTCATGTGCAGTAGCGTTTTGAGAGACGCCGAGTTCGGTGCGGCGCCTGGGAAGTTAGCACAGGCGCAGTAACAGTTTGGTGGGTGCCCAGAATTCTGTAAGTTATATCATACCTGCTATGGGTCCCGCTTGTTTCAGTCTTATATGTTTTTAATTGTCACATAATTATGTATGAATTATCGGGGGGATGGGTTTTGAACCCTGCTTTTTTGGGTTTGGGTGTTTAAGATGATGATCCCACAAAAGATTTACATATATTGAGGCTTTGGGACATTTGTGTTTATGCTTAAAAAAAAGGCTCTTTCTGTTTTTTGGAGCCAAAAACTAGCTTCATGTATTGGGGATTCAAATTTTAAAGGGAGTTTTTTTATGTGACACCCCAACTACTATTTTTTCCTGGGATTTGATTACAGGGGGTTTGGGCTACCCCGGTTTTTGGATGGTCTTTTTGCATCACCTCCTTCCCTTACATTCTAAGGGAAACTCAGTGTGACCCAAACCCACGTTTTAAAAGTAAGCAAGGATTTCCGGTACAGGGGAAAGGGCCCAAGACGGGAAAAACGCTCTGGCCCACTTTCCCGGGAAAATATACCCCAAGGATCCGGAAAAGGGCCGGCAGGAAGGGCCCGGAAACTTAAATAGGGCAGTGCCGGCAAAAAACCAAATTTCCCTTTTGCACTCCCCCTTTAAATCTAAGAGAGCCGGGCCCGGGCACGCCCTGGGGCGGAGCTACACCCCCGGGAGTTTGAGAGCCGACAGACCCCCCGGGGGGGGGGGGGGGGGAAAAGGGGGGCGTGGTGGGTAAGTGGACGCTGGCAGGGGCGGGGACACGGGCGGACCCAAAACCCGAGTGCGGGAGGGGCTCCCGGGGGAGCGGGGGCAGGATGTTTCTGGGGCCCCGGGGGCAGTGGTGCAGGGGGCGCCCGTTACGTCCCCCCCCCCTTGGGGCCCCCTCCCTCCGGGGGCCCCTCTTTCTTTTTTTGAAGGGAAAATTGGATAGGCTGCGGTTCAGAATTTCTCCCCCGGGCCCCCAAAGACCCCCCTTGGGGCCCAAAGGGTCCCTCCAGCCCAACCAGAAAAGTATCCCCTTCCCCTAGTTTTTTCATCCCCAGAATCTCCTTGCCCTCGAAAACATCGGGCGCATCAGCCACGACGGAGGAGGAACGCCTTCTGGGTTAAGCGATTAAGGACCAGGGGCTTCAAAGGGAACATAAAATTTGGGGTTGGGAATTCTCATCGCAGGGGGGGAGCCGGAGTTTGAAAGGAACAAGGGGTTGATGGGGGCCGATGCCCTTTCCAAAGGGCCCCGGGAAAACGGGGCCCCAGTTTGTGAGGGGGTTTTAAGGGACATAACGAGATAAAGGCCACACCTTGTCCCTGGGGGGGAAGCCCTGGGGGGGGGAATTCTTTCTTGTCGCTTGATTTTTCATGCGCTCGGGGGCACGGAAGCAGGGGACGGGACGGGTCTGGGACCAGAGGGCCCTTTTCAAATCTTGGTCAGTGCGCCCCTCCCGGGACCCCCGAGGAGGGGGGCCAGAGGGAAGGTGGGCGGGGATGCAGACCATACACCAGTAAAAAGGAGAGGACCCCGCGGACCCCGGACTCAAGGGGGTTATAGGAGGCCCCGCCCACGGCAAAAATTTGGGCCCCCAATTATTTTGGCGTGCCGGGGACGAATTTGGCGAAGGTACCCATCCCAAGACCGGGTTTGGGCCCTTTTTCCACCAGGCCATTGTTTGGGGGGTGATAGGGGGAAGAGAAGTCGAGCTTGACCGGGAAGTTGATTGCACAAAGCTCCCCCCAAAATTTGGGGGACAAACGGGAAAACCCCCCGGTCAGGGGAAAAATTTTGTTTGGGGAAAAGCCCATGCCCCGGGAAACATAAAGGGAAAAAAAGTTCCGCCAGACGAGAAGCGATGGGGGCCCGGGGGCCCCGGAACGAAATGCTTTCATCTTGGGGGAAATTGGGGCCGTTATTCCCCAAAATAACGGTGTTGCCAGCCGGGGGAGGGAGGTCAGTAATGAAGTCCAGGGAAAATTGTTGGCCAAAGGGTTTTGCTTTGGGAATGGGGGGGAGGGGGAATGGGCCCGCCGGCTTGTGGTGGCGTTTGTTGGGGGCACAGGAGTCCCCAAGACGAAATGAAGCCTTTAAACACCCTTTTCCAGTTGGCCACCATTTAAAACCGGGATATCAGAAGAAGGTTCTTGGGCCCCGGGGGTTGACCTGCCCAATGAGTTTTTGTCCCCTTTTTAAAATACTTCTGCGGAGAGCTGGACGCACATAAGTCCTTCCAGGAGGAACCTTCCGGAGACCCACCGGCGCTGCCGAGTGAGGGGGCTCTGGAGGAATTATTTTTCTGGAAAAAGGATCTTCACCCACCACGTCGGGGGGCACGGGAGGAGGGCGCCCGCTCTCACATTTTTCTCAGCGGGCCTGAAGGGATTTAAAAGTCAAACCCGGGAGGAAGAAAAAAAGGACCCCTAGCTGGGGGGGTTTTAAGTCGTGAGCGTTTTAAAGATTTTGGGGTTTTTTAAAGGGCCCGAGTAGATACGGGGGGGGAAAACGGGCACCCCCCCAGCAGATAACGCCACTCTTCCAAGGCAATTTTATGGTTTGGTAGCTCCCGGTCCCCAAATGTTTTATTTCCCTCTGGGCCCGACGAGAATGTCTTGGGAAAGAAGCCACACGTTACAGTCTTACCGGGGGGGCCCTTTTTTCGTAAGAACTGCTCCGGCTCCCACGACGAGGCATCCCCTTCCAGGGGTGATGGGTCTGTGGAATCGGAGGGCAAGGATGGAAGCCGTAGCGAAGGGGGGCTTTTGGGTTAGAAAACGCCTCCTCCGCCCCGAAATGGCCGCTGCGTGGTTTGGGGGTTGTTTCTTGGTGAGGGTACTATCCCGGGGGCCCCCAGGTGGAAAAAAGTGAGGGGTGAAATGGCGGGTAGTAGTTGCAGAAGCCCAAAAAATCGCGGATTACCCCCAAGCCGCGGGGGGGTGGCCACTGCAAAACCGCAGGACGTTTTGCCGGTTCCCTCCGGGAGGCCTTGATTCCCAGATGAAAGTTTCCCCAGGGAAAAAAAAGGGGGGCTCGTTGATGGGAAAAGGGGACTTCCCCCGTTGGCCCTAAAAGGTGGGTTTCCCCGGGGAAGTTTTAGTACCCCCCCCCCCCGGCGAACATTTGGGTGCGGGGGGTCTCGAGGGGCAGGAGAGAACACCAGGATGGGCATCAAAAGGTAGAACCACCCAGGTGTGGAGGAGGTCCCTGGAAAACGTCATTCACGGCTCCTGAAAGGGGGCAGGAGATTGCATAGGCCCAAGGGCAAACACCCGGTTCTCAAAGTGCCGTCCTGGTTTTTGAAGGGCCTCTTCCCCCTCATCACCCCTTTCGGATTTTGGACCAAGTTGTAGGCCCCCCTTTAGATCCCAAATTAGAGAAGGGTCTTGGGCCCGCGGGGGGTTTTGAAAAGTTCCGGGATCAAAGGGGAGGGGGGGTACGGTTTTTTCCCCCGTGATCTTGTTTTAAAACCCCGGGGAGGGTTTTGGGAGGGCGTTTTAAGGGTTTTTTTTTTCCCTCCTTCTTCCCTTTTGAAAAGAACCCCCCCTGCGGGGGGGAAAAAGGGGTTGCGGAAAGAACCCCTTCCTGAGATTCTCCTGGATTTACTCGGCCCTGGTTGGTTCAGGAGCGGGCAGAGGGTAGGGCTCGGCCCCGAGGAGGGTGGGACCCGGGGAGTAGGTCGATTGGGGGAATCTATGGGCGGTGCGGGGGAAGCTCTAGCTTGCCCCTCGAGAAGACATCGGTACTCCAAAAAATTCGGGCGGCAGCCCGGGGCAAAGGCTCTGTAGGGTTTTCCGAGAAAAAAGGGAAGGAACCGGGCGAGGTGCCCCCAAACAAACGTTCCCCCAAGTTGGGGACCCCAAAGAATCACCTTCCAGTAGACCGTCCAGGTTTGGGAGGTTTGGGGGCCGTAGCCATGGGGCCCAGGAGGATCGCCGCGAGGACGAGTCAGCACGTAAAAAGGAGAATTCTTTTTTGCAGGCCCCCCCTGGAGGGACAGTGGCTTTGGGGCGAAATGGATGGGTCGCTAAAACAAAATCCCGCTGACGGAAGAGATGACAAGGGTTTTCCCCCAGGGGAACCACTGGGGGAAACCCATATTGCTTTTTCCCAGGACTGGTGTATGGAAAAATTTCCCCGGGGGAGCCCGGGGTCCAGGGAAAAGGGCCGGGGAAATTTTGGGCGTGATGCCCCGTCTCTGGGCAAAGACCTGCAAGGCAAACAAAAAGGCGTGGTGGGGCGGGGGGGAGGTTGCAACCCAGGAAAGCCTCCCCCCCAGTCCCAGGGTGCGGAAATCTCCCCCAGGCTTGGGGGACTGATGCTCTTGCCCAAGCTCCTCCTCCCCTTCAAAAGAAACGTATATCCATGTGGGGGCGCAACCCCAATCAGGTCACTGGGGAAAAGGGAGGGGCTCTAGCGGCCAAGACGTCCTTAACTCGGCTGAGAGCCCTTTCTTAAAAGGGAGAAAACAAATGCGGCCTCGTTCCATGAGGGTTCCGAGGGGCCCGGGTGCGGAACTGTTACCGCGTTTGTTTTACAGAACCCGGGCCCCCCGGCGTTTGATTTGGGGGCTGTCTCCGGGAGAGGAAAGCACGGGCTGGTTCCTCGAAGAGTTTCGGAAATCGTGGAAATGGTTTTAGGGTCCGCCGTCCCCAGGATCGTCTTGTCCCCAAAAAGGGGGTAGCCCCTTTCCAGGGCCTTACCCGGAGAGGGGGGGTTTATCACGAAAAACCACCTTGCCGTTCGGAAAAGGAACTGGTCTCATCGCTCCCCGTGCTAAAGGGATTGGGTGAATTTAACCCCCCGCAGGTCTCGGGTCTCCCTCATACTTGGATGGGAGCGGAAAAGGCGAAGCTTTGGGGGCCCCCTTGGGGCCCCCGGAAAAACCCTAGGGCGGAACAACGCTGGGCTGGCGAAGGCTGGGTTTCTGCTGGGGGGGTGAGAGTTGCTGGGACCCTGGTGGTTTGCTGGGTGAGTTGCTGCGCCTGTTGACCGAGGGTTTCTGAGACTGGCTGGCAACAAAAAAACCCGGGCGGGGCCCGGCTGGATAACGGCCACTTGGCGGGATCCCTGGGGCCCGGGTCCACTGTTACGGTCGGAGGTGGATCCACTGGACCAAACCCCGGCGATGGCGTAAGCCCACACCGGGAGTGGAGTTAAGTGGGGCCCGGTATTCACCAGAGCCCCCCCGCAAAGCGGGATGGACTTGCGGGGGCGGGGGGTCCACCGGTTTACTACCCCCTGGCGGGGGGTTGCCTTCGTGGGGGCCCGGGGGGTGCAAGGTACAGGGAAAGGGAGGAAAGGGGCCCTGGTCGTGGACGGCAGGGGGGTCAGGACAAAGGGGGTCCCGGTTCGTAAAACGGTAGACAAGCAGGTGGTCGGGGGCAGGGGGGAAGGTTCTAGACGGTAAACGTAAGCAAGGGTTTGGTAACGGGAAAGGGGAAAGACAGGAACGCTCTGGAAACCCCTTTACCATGGGGAATTTTACACCAAGGATCCGGCAAGGGGCCCGGGAGGAAAGAGGCCCGGGCTTAAAAAGGAAAAAGTGCCCGGCCCAAAAACCAAAATTTCCCGGGGCACTGCCCTTTAAAACTAGAGAGCCGGGGCCGGGGGGACGCCCCAGGGGGGAGCTTTCACGCCGGGGGGCTGAGAGCGACAGAGGGAGGAAACATGGCGGGTAAAAATGGGGCGGGTGGCAGGGGGGTGCGCACGGGGGGAACCCCCAAAACCCCATTTTTGCGGGACGGGGGTCCGTGGGAGCGGGGGGGACGGCGCTTTTTGCGCCCCCGGACAAATGGTCGCAGGGGCGTCCGTTTAAAAATATGGGGCTATATAAAATATTTTTTTTTTTTTTATTTCTAGATACAGTTGAAAACCGAAATTTACTTACACTATATAAAAAAAAAACACTTTTGGGAAGTTTTACTCACTATCTGTCATGAAATAGAATAAACCATCCCTGTTTTTTGGGGTTTAAAAAGGATTTCCCAAAAAAATTTATATTTGCCAAATGGGGAAAAATTAAAGAGAGGGGGGAATTTTTAAGGCAATTTTTTATTTTGCAAAAATCAAAAGGTTTTTACACTAGGATTACTATGCCTTTAAACAATTTGGGACAGCCCATATTATGATATCATTTCTTTGGAAGCTTCTGAGTTAATTAGAGACACACCTGTGAATTTATTTTAAAGTATACCAGAAACACACTGCTTCTGTGTGTAACATCATGGAAAAGTCTAACATATTCAGCTTAGATATCAGGAAGAGAATTTTGGACTTGAACACGTCTGGTTCATATTTGGTGCAATTTCCAGATACTTGAAGTTGCCTCGTTCATCTGTACAAACAACAGGTGCGAACAAGGTGACCTACAAACATGGCTAAGTTACGCCAGTTCTGTCAGGAGGAATGGGCCAAAATTCCTACCAACTATTGTGAGAAGCTTGTGGAAGGATATCCAAAACGTTTGACCCACATCATACAGTTTAAGGGCAATGCTAACAAATACTAATGAAGTGTATATAAACTTTTGACTTTGCAGAAAGTAATAAAAAATGCCTTAAAAATTATATGTCTCTCATTATTTTGGCATTTGGCAAATATAAATAATTTTGGTTCCTAATTTACCTAAAACGGGTAAGGTTTATTCTGATTTCATGTCAGATAGTGAGAAAAACATACATGTGTTTTTTTATAGTGTATGTAAACTTCTGGTTTCAATTGTAGTTATTTCAGCATTTGAAATCCTCAACTGTTCCTGCTCAGGCAGCTATTCCACAGATTCACAGTTCTCATGATGAAGAAAGCTTTTCTCCTCTGCAGATTGAATCTTTTTTTCCTCTAGATAAAGGGACTGTCCCATTGTCTTTTGAGGGTGTTTTACCGGAAATAGCTTTTCCTCATGCTTTTTGTAGGGGCCATTTATATACTTATACTTAGGTTTAACTCTTTTAACCTCTCCTCATAACTAGTGTTGAGCGATTTAATCGAGAAAACATGAAATCGAGTCAGTTTTTATGGTTTTCTCTATCTCAATTCAATCTGATTTTTTTTCTTAAAATTGGATCATAAATCATGATTGAGAATTAAGATCATGCCATTTTTGCTGCTTCCTGTACTTTTGGTGACCAGCCAATCAGTGCAGAGCACAGAGAGAGGTCAAGAACGTCACCAGTGGGGGTTCTAGGGATCTCTTTGGCTGCTAAAATCCCATGACCCTGTTTTATCTGTGTGACTGTATTTCCTGGTGAATGTCATTACAATTACAGACTGTTAACTGAACACATTGCTCTCTCTGCTGTGCTTGTTTCAGAGCAGGCAGACACACCATTTCCCAGCGATTTCACAAAGGAAAAGCTGCTAGATAGATTAATCAGTGTTGGGGTACAGTAAGGTTAGGGAATCCTAGTAGTAGTTAGAGATTCTGATATTGCTGAATACTGCATCTTTGCATTGCCCAAAAGTTCCTTGCTGCAGGTTTTTGTTTTTTGTTTTTTTTGTTTTTTTTTGGGGGGGGCAGCTTGTGCACAAGAAATCAATGTGATGTACTGGTTTCTTGCAGAAAAGTTCATTCCGTGCCCAAAATGTCCTTGCTGCAGTTTTGTGGGGACAGCCATTGTACAAGACACCTTTCTTCCATAAGACCCCATTTTAACAGATATTCCATAGAAAAAAAATCTTTTTCTAATCCTAGTTGGTTGTTGCAAAAGACCACATATCTTAGATATTCCATAGAAAAAAAATTATATTTCTAATCCTAGGTGGTTGTTGTATAAAACCACATTTCATAGATATTCCATAGAAAATAGTCTATTTCTAATCCTAGTTGGTTGTTGCATAAGACCACATTTCATAGATATTCCAAAGAAAAAAATATATTTATAATTCTAGTTGGTCGTTGCATAAGACCACATTTAATAAATATTCCATAGAAACATTTCTATTTCTAATTCTAGTTGGTGGTTGCATAAGACCACATTTCATAGATATTCTATAGAAAAAATTATATTTCTAATCCTAGATGCCAGTTGCAAAGTATAAGAATTCAAGAACACTGTTCATTTTGTGTCAGGTTCTTCCATAAAACTGCATTTCACAGATATTCCATAGAAAAAAAAAATTCTAATTTTATTTGCCAGTTGGAAATTATAGGGATTTAAGAACACTTCTGATTTGCTGTCTTTGGAGTACAGTTCTTCAATAAGAGACTGTGAAAAAATCTTGAACATTTTAATATTTATCCTTCTGAACATTGAGCGAACTAGAGGTGGTAAGAGAGCAGGGGGAGTCATAGGACATGGAGCTAGAGGTATGAGACAAGGCTCTCCTTTCAGTGCTCCAGACAACACACAAGCAAGCACAACGCCAGTTGCAGGACCGTCAGGCCTGTCATGGCTTGGTTGGTTCCCTGTGAATCTCAGTACTGAAGAGCATCGCCAATCTGTTCTTCAGTGGTTAACACAACCTGCATTAATCCGCCAGCCATGGTCATTGGTGGCAGCAGGAACACCGCTACTAGCTTTTCACCGTCGAAGAGGTCCAGGACCTGTGAAGCCTGGGCCTTTTTCAATTAAGCCTCAGATTCGCCAACCGATGTCATATGCCGGATTTGCCGTCAACGCATCAGTAGAGGCAAGAACCTAAAGAGTTTAACTACCACGAACATGAACAGGCACATGCATCTAAAGCATGAGTTGAGGCGGAGGAGTTACTTGGAGAAAAAAGGCCACACAGGTCCAGGGCTTCCAGCAACTGTGACATCATCTGTCTCTGCCTCCTCCATCACTTCCAAGCGGTCCTCTACTGTTGATGTGCCGGAGCAGCATGAGCAAGCACCATCCCCAATCCCAGACACTGTCGGCCACCAGAGACACAGCCTACACCTTCTCCTTCCACCAGTTTGACCTGCACGCCGTACAGCGGCCAGTCTGGCAGCCATCCTTCTGTGTACCATGTGTGGGAGCCTAAGAAACGATTTCACCACAATCATCCCAAAGCCAAAAGCCTGAATGTAGGCATTTGGAAAAGTTGCCTTTCTGCCTGGTGGACACAGATGGGTTCCGCCATGTCATGTCCCTGGCATGCTCCCCACATCAGATGCCAAACAGGCAGTCCTTTGCAAGAAAAGCTCTCCCTGCCCTGGCCAGTCACGTGGCAGAAAAAATCTCCAGTGCGTTGGCTGCATTTGTGTCCACCAACGTCCATCTCACATGGACTAGTAAGCACGGTCAAGGGCGTTACATCTCACTGACTGCTCACTGGGTGAGTTGGGTGGATGACAGTGTCTCTAGTGATGATGGTGGGGCTCGGGCTCAGCGGACACTCTTCCACACTGCTGGGATGGTGCAGGGTCCAGATCCCCAAACCCCACGGCTAGCATCACGTTCCAAGAAAAACCAGGACGTTCTGAAATTAATGTGTCTTGGAGACCGTCAACACACAGGTCAAGAGCTGTGGACGGCTCTGTGCACTGAGACCGACCAGTGGCTGTGTGCTAAGAACCTGGCGCCAGGCAAGGTGGTGTGCGACAATGGGAAAAATCTCTTTGCTGCCCTTAAGATCGGTGGACTTTAGCACATCCCTTGCCTGGCACACGTCATGAACCTGCTACCCGGGTCTTGACTGTCTCCTGAGATAAGCTCAAAGTTTTAGCTCATACTTCTGGCATTCGCACCCTGCTTTGGCCCAACTGTCAGCTATATAGCGTCATCTGGGCCTCCCCATCAACCGTCTGCATTTCTTTGTGCAAATTTTAGTGTGAGTGTCCAAAAGGTCATTGTTGCTGGTTTTGCGGTCATGCTGTTGTAAAAGACAGCCATAGTCAATGTCCTATTCAAAAAAATCTTGTTTCGAATACTCTTTTCTTCTTGCTAATTTTATTGAATGTCCGAAAGGTAATTTTTGCTGCTTTTGGGGTCATGCTGCTGTAAAAGACAGCCATAGTCAATGTCCTATTCAAAAAATCTTGTTTCAAATACTCTTTTCTTCTTGCTAATTTCATTGAGTGTCCGAAAGGTAATTTTTGCTGGTTTTGGGGTCATGCTGCTTTAAAAGACATAGATAGTCAATGTCCTATTCCCAAAAATCTTGTTTCAAATACTCATTTCTTCTTGCTAATTTTATTCTGAGTGTCCATAAGGGCATTTTTGGTGGTTTTGGGGTCATGCTTCTATAAAAGACAGCGATAGTCAATGTCCTATTCAAAAAAAATCTTGTTTCAAATACTCTTTTCTTCTTGCTAATTTTATTGAATGTCCGAAAGGTCATTTTTGCTGCTTTTGGGGTCATGCTGCTGTAAAAGACCGCGATAGTCAATGTCCTATTCAAAAAAATCTTGTTTCAAATAGTCATTTCTTTAGGCAAATTTTATTGAATGTCCGAAAGGTCATTTTTGCTGGTTTTGGAGTCATGCTGCTGTAAAAGACAGCGTTAGTAAAGGTCCTATTGAAAAAGGAGGAATATCGGTACGTAAATTAAATATTTTATTTTAAATTTTTGTAATGCTTCCTTTTTAGAAAAAAGTCCAAATTATATCAGAGAATTTTATTTATTTATTTATTTTCCAGACACGGACATCAGAAAGAGGTGGGAGTCAGTGCGGGACCTTTTCATCTGCTAGGTCAAGAAGGAAAAACAGGCACTGTTACTAATATTCCCTTTTACTATGTATAAACATTGAACTTGCTATGACTATTATAAGGCCTAGTTCACATCATGGTTGTGCCTTGAAACGGAGGCCCATTAATTTCTATGTAGTTTTTAAGCTATCAGGTTGCATCAGGTTGGCTTCTTCCATCATCTTTTTTTTATGTTCAAAAAAGGGATGCCAACAGATAGCCATCCGTTACTATCCGTTTACTATTGACTTCAATGTAAAAAAACAAAATAAAAAGGTTCTTTTCAGTCAGATTTCTGTTTTTCTGAATAGAAAAAATAACCCAGCAGACTATTTTTGCAGTTAAAAAAATGGAAATCTGACAAAATTGAGTTAAACTGATGCAAACTGAGAGCTTAAAAACTCCATAGTAATGAATGGGCATCCGTTTCTTTCCATTTTTCTGTCTCCTAAATGGAGCAGAATGACAGAGAGTGTAAAGATGCGGGAGCTCAATGGTAGCCCCTGCTTGCGGGTTCTTTCTATTGCGGGGAGAGGAGATGTGGGACTCTTGGTAGTGGAGTGTACCGGCGTATAAAGGATGACACAACAACTTTTCACCGGCAGAACTGTAGCTTTACTTCTTGTCTCAGCTTCCTCCAGCAACAACACTTCCATCCACTTCCAACCGTTCACCCAGTGTCCCAGCCAGCTTCAGTAGCACGCACACCGCAGTTCCAGAGGGAGCTCTCTCCTAGCTCTACCTCACCGCTACCCTGCCTGTCTTCAGTGGCTTACCCACACAGCACAGGGGGGCTACTCCTCACTGCCAACACAATGGCCTCTCTTCTTCATCTGGCTCACCTACGTCACCGCTGCTCCCAGGACTACCGGCTTCTTTTGCTGTGAACTTCTCATCAACTATATACAGGTCTTTCTCTCTATCAAGCTGGCTTCCTTCCTTTCCATAGGAATCTGCCGCCCCTCATCCCTAGCCAGGGCAATGAGACTTCTGCTCTCTCTCTGCTTGCTACAGACTCCAGCAGACTCAGGCAGAACAGACCCTGAACTCCTACAGGTCTCACTATTTAAGGGATTCCCCTGCTGACAGCTAACCCCCCTTCTTGTCTTCTCACAAACTCAGCTCCCTATTGGCTGAGGGGGTTACACTCCTGTTGCCAGGCAGACTAAACTGGGGCCAGTAATCTTCAACATTAACCTCTAACTTACTGTACACTCTACATGCTAATCTCACATCCTTGTCACTTCTATCTCTAAGTATATACAATGCAATTTACACCATTAACCTCTTACTGTACAATATGAGCTATTAAACTAACATTCCTATCAACACTATATCTAAGTCTGTACAGTGCAATTTCCCCAACTTTCCCAGAAAGAGACATCAGCAGCTTTGCACCTCTTACAAGAGCACAGAGCTGATGGGAACCAGGCCTTGGTTTCCATTTTTAGGAGGTTACCTGTTGCTTCTGTTAAAAACAGATGATCCAACGTAGGCTAACATTGATTATCTTGTGACAATATCACATGTCAAGAGGAAGGATATATCAGGCAGCAAGAGTGGTTTGTTCTTGTTTCTGGTTTACTGGACACTGGATAAATAGGTAGGTGTGAGTATTGGAGCGACTATTAATAGGGTTTAATGGTGATGGCTTGACAACTGAGTCATATCATCTCTAAAACAGCAGAATTGGTGGGGTGTTCCCGGTTTGCAGCAGTTAGTATCTCTAAAAAAAAAGGTCCAAAGTACAAGAACTGGTGAACCAGAGGCAGGGACCTGGGCGTCTAAAGCTCAGTAATGCCAGCTCATATGGTCCAAATTGACAAAAAAAACTGTAATAGCACAAATTACTGAAAAACAATGCTAATTATGACAGCGAGATGTCAGAAGACAAAGTGTGCTTGATGCACATGGTTTGTACTGCTGCAGATTAGGCAGAATTCCCATGCTGACCCCTATCCGTTGCCTTCAAAAGACAAGTGAACTTCTGAACTGGAACATGGAGCAATGGAAGGCAGTGTTCTGATCTGGTTAATAAAATTTTTAAGTACATGATATGGACAGTCAGGATCAGTGTTGCCTACTTGGGGAAATGATAGCACCAGGATTCACTGTGGGAAAAGACAAGCCAGCGGAGAGGCAGTGTTTTGCTCTGAATAATGTCCTGCAGTTAAACCTTAAGTACTGCCTTTATGTGATTGTAACTTTGACAAGCTCCACCTACCTAAACATTATTGAGTACAACATTTAACCCTTCATATCAATAGAATTTACTAATGGCAGTGGCCTCTCATTAGGATAATGTTTTCCCCCTTGCTGCAAAATTGTTCAGAAATGGTTTAAGGAACATGAAAAAAGGTAAGGTAATTAGTTCGCCTCCAAATTCTCCAAATCTCAGTCTGATTCAGTATCTGTGGGATGTGCTGAAATAAGTCCAGTCCATGGAGGCAACCAAATCGCAATTTACAAGCTCTAATAGATCTTCTGCTAGTGTCTTGGCGCCAGATAATACAAGATGCCTTTAGAGCTCATGTGGAGTCCGCACTCTATGGCTATGTCTACACAGCTTGCAAAAACGATCTTATTTTCGTCAGTTTTAAAACCTTTAAAACCGCTGAAAATCTGACTTGTTTTTTTTCCAACTGTTTTCTGGTGTCGCTTTTTAGGAATATGTTGTAAAAACTGTCAGCACCTGTAGTATTTCCATCAGTTTCCTGTACATTCAATTGCATGGGACGACAGAAAAAAAGCTAAAACCGACTGCGATGTTCGTGCAAAACGTGACAAAAACCGCGGTCGTGCATCAGACAAAAAGCTGTCGGCTTGCCAACGTTTTTTGTCCTATGCTGTGTGGCCCTAGCCTATGAGTGGGAGCAGTTTTACAGATATGAGGGGACCTGCGTAATATTATACAGGACTGTATACCCTGATCTCCACTATTGCTGTCTTCTGTAACCGACCATCGTTTGCACAACTTTCAGTACAGTTCAATAACTCTGCTATTAGACTTCGTGAATCCATGTTAATGACACTATGACTTCGATTGATACATATGCCATGAAAGAAAATAATGCTATTTTACAAGGTTCTTTGAAACCGTATGCAATGATGTATTCTGATTTTTATTGTGTAGACTATTCAGCAAAAGCCATTGACAACAGAACATTCACATCTCTTGCAACCACAGAATAGAACTAAAAGGACAATTATCATTTCACAGTGTTTCTTATGACAGTGAGGTCAATACAGTAATATTTTAAGGTTGTTTCAGCAGTCAGAGCTTCCTTTGGTCACTTTGGTAAATGTTTATAAAATGCACTGACTATGCGTTTCTCCTAAGAACAAATGAATTAACATGATGTAGAAAAATTAAATTTCTGACATTTCTGTTAAAAATAATAAACTGCAAAATGTATTGATTGGAAATAATGAAATATCAACACAGTCCACAAGGGCTTTCTGCAACCTCTTTTGTTATGACCATTTGCAAATGCTAAAGTTAATCTGTAAACCAATATGTGGAGCTCAAATAAAGATCATAAAGGCTTTGGGGTTTAGAAAATAATTGCAGACACTTAATTTAAATGCCAGAATAAAATTGCAGAAAAGAACTGAGTTTGCAAAGAAATAAAAGATCAATAGGTTCAGCTTTTCATTGAAGGGTTGTAATGATTCAGTTGAAATGGAAAAACACAAAAAGCACAATATAATAATGCTGAAAAAACTGTTAAGTTATCAGATATTTTGTGTTCACTTTTAAACAACAAGCAGCATAGAAGGCTCAAGATTATGATGCTGATTTGGGATATAAATTTCTAGAGTTCACTATGCTTAGAAACAAATAGTATAAAAGTTAGTTAAAAGTTCATCAAAGTAGCTAGTACAGCATACTGCTAATTCATGGAACACAATAGTATATACAGAATACAGTAAGCTCCCAAACTCCCAATATATATATCATAATTGTTGAGTCTGCCCGGTGATTTTGTCCAGAACAATTATGTACTGATAGATGTTCTGCTACATATCTTACAGAATATCAGTACATAAATGTTCCAGACAACATCGCAAGGCAGACTCAACCATCATGATAACTAGTGATGAGCGATTATGTCGACTATCGTCATCGGGTCGATAGTCGATATAGTCAATTATCAAGACGATTTCCGATAGTCGATAATAGATAATCGCCGATGACCATTAAAGTCTATGGGAGAGGAACAACACCTTCATTCTTACACCCAAACAGGGCTGGAGAAGCTGGAATTAACATCCACAACGGTCAAATGGATACATGCTACATCTTAGGCAACACACTTAGGTTATAAAAGACACAGAAAAAAAGTCACAGACCATTCACTATCCCTGTCTTGTACCACAGCATGACCCTTAAACCTGCATGACCCACAAATTAAAAGGGTGCCAGAAGGCAGTATGATTTGAACGATCATTTTAGTTGAACTGGACATTGACTATCCCTTTCCTGGAACGCAGCATGACCCTTAAATCTGCATGACCCACAGATCAAAAAGTGCCAGAAAAAGGAGTCTTTGAACCATCTTTTTAGTTGAACTGGACATTGACTATACATGTCCTGTACCGCAGCATGACCCTCAAACCTGCATGACCTACAGATTAAAAAGTGCCGGAAAAAGGAGTCTTTCAACCACCATTTTAGTTGAACTGGACATTGACTATACCTGTCCTGTACCGCAGCATGACCCTCAAACCCGCTTGACCCACAGATTAAAAAGTGCCGGAAAAAGGAGTCTTTGAACCACCATTTTAGTTGGACTGGACATTGACTATATCTGTCCTGGGCCACAGCATGAGCCCCAAACCTGCATGACCCACAGATTTAAAAAGTGCCGGAAAAGGAGTCTTTCAACCACCATTTTAGTTGAACTGGACATTGACTATACCTGGGTAACCTACATCTGTTCAAGTCTTCCTGTACCTCCCTTGTACAATTCAGAGGAATATTTGTATCAGCTATTTTGTGCATGCCAGTTTTTTAGTAGTTAAATTCTAGAAAACACATTTTAAAATAGGATGGAATCCCACCACATCTTTGTTTCTCTTTTTTTTTAAATGTATTAAATGGGTTGTCTAACTACAGGGATTGTTAGCTATGTTAAATATCTTGCAAAAACAAGTCATTTTACAATATGTATCCATTAACAGTGTCCTACCTATTCCTGTTTCTGACAGCACCATCACCCTTGAGCTGTCACTGTTAAAAATTGTGAGGGAGAAATGCCACTTAGAAGCCATATTTCTGTTCCAAAGGACCATGATTATAGCTGTATCTCACAGCACCATGACCCCAAAAAATTATAAAAATGACTTCTTAGCCACTGTTAAAAATTGTGAGGGAGAAATGTCACTTAGAAGCCACAATTCTGTTCCAAAGGACCATGATTATAGCTGTATCTCACAGCAACATGACCCCAAAACCATTGACAATGCGAAAATTTAAAGATGAAGTGAGTAAAGGGAATACGGTTTTGTCATGAAACTTTGGTTCTTTTTACAGTCTCCTCACAGCAAAAACCAGCAAAATAAAACTTTTGGGAACCGAGAATAAAATTGCAGTAAGAAATTATCATTTTAAAAAAAAAAGTTTTAAAAGAGGACCATTTCTGTTTGAAGAGGAATGTGAAGAAGACCGGCATCTAATTGGTGACCTCGGCAATTGGAGCCACAACATCATCAGAGATCCATGCCTGATTCATCTTGATGAAAGTCAAACGATCCACATTGTCTGTGGAAAGCCGGATGCGTTTGTCTGTAATGACTCCTCTAGCTGTGCTGAAGGTCCGCTCAGATATGACGATGGCTGCTGGGCGGGGACAACACCTCTATGGCGTGGCGAGCGAGCTGGGGCCATTAAATCCATTTTGGATACCAGAAGTCAATTGGGTCCGGAACACATCCAAAAACATCGGTGTTGAAGCAGATAGTCGTGCACCATGATCTTAAGTGTCTCTGTGTGTTGTATCAACAAAAAAAAACAAGCTTGGTGGCTCACCGGGTTTAGGGCAAGTTCGCTGTGCTGTAGGATCCGCCAAAAGAAATGGAGTCCTCGGGCATACCCCCGGGCCAGCGGTGGGGAAAAACGGGTAAAACAGATTTCTGAAGTGCCGATGCAATACCGGAGTAGGGTGCGGCGAAAACAACTTCTTCGCCGGGATTTAAAACATTACTATTTATTATGACATGTAAAAAACACCATGTATCCCTAAGCCAACCCAAAGCACCCAACAGACGCGTTTAAAAGCAAAAATGCTCTTGATCACTGTGATCAAGAGCATTTTTGCTTGAAACGCGTCCTGTTGGGTGCATAGGGTTGGCTTATGTATACATGGCTGTTTTTTAACATGTCAATAATAAATAGTATGTTTTAAATCCCGGGCGAAGAAGTTGTTTTCGGCGCATCCCGTACTCCGGTATTGCATCGGCACTTCAGAAATCTGTTTTATCTGTGTGTTGAATGTGTGCCCTGCATTACATGCGTTGGTGAGGTGGTAAATAAGATTTGCCAGAGGCACCCCAATTAGGCTTCTGCCACTTTGCCTGCTGCTGCTGCCGCTACGGCTACCGGGCACTCTACTGCGTCACGTCGCTGCGTTGTTCCACCGTGACATTTGAAGAACGTGAAGCGAACGAAACAGATGTCTCCATTTGGGATCAATCAGCAAGATCTCCATTTCCTTTCATTTACCCCCTATTTGGGTGGGTGGAAGGAAAGTGCTGACTTTTGTTTTGTACCGGGGATCCAGGAGGGTGGCCACACAATAACTGTTGTTCATTTTGATGGCCTTAATGCGAGGATCATGTTGGAGGAAATGGAGCATCCAAGCACTCACGTGAGAGATGGAGCCTTGATTTCCCAAGCCTCTGGGTCGAGGGGCACTAGCAAACTCATCTTCCACATCTTCCTCCTCCGCCTCAAATTCGCGCCAACCTCTTTCCAAGGCGGGGACGTCGGTAACGTCGGTGTCCAGGAATACCTCCTCCTCATCCCTCCGTTTCCCTCCGGCAAAAGCTTCAACACAGCCTGACTTGCCTCAGATGATGCACCCTGAGAGATGAGGTGCCGCCTTGCACTAGTCCTGGACCCCGAACCACTGCCTAATGAAGACCGAAAAAATTGAGAAACTGTCGGGCCTTGTGGATTCGACGGAGAGAAAGGCTCCGTTTCCGCATCTGTGTCCGTCTCCTCCTCCGTCGCTGGTAGGATCTGATGTTTCAGAGTGTCCAACAATCGTTCCAGAACTAAGATCACCACAATGGTCATGCTGACAAGGGCATTGTCCGCACTGAACATTTTGGTGGCTTCTTCAAAGCTGGCAAGGATGGTGCAGAGCTCTTTCACCTGCCTCCACTCTCGGTGGCTCAACACCCCGAGGTCCGCACCGCTCCTTGTAAAGGCCATGTGTCACTTCGTACTGCGTAATGGCATTGCGCTGCTGCCACAATCACTGGAGCATGTGGAGGGTGGAATTCCAGCGTGTTGCCACGTCAACAATGAGACGGTTGACGGGGAGGCCCAGCTGACGCTGCAACGCAGCCAGGCGGGATGAAGCAGGGTGCGAATGGCGGAAGTGCGAACTCAGACCTCGAGCCTTCCTCAGCAGGCAGTCCAGACCCGGGTAGTGCTTTAGAAATTTCTGGACGACAAGGTTCATGACATGTGCCAGGCAAGGGACGTGCTCCAGCCTAACCGATTTTAAAAGGGCGGCCAGCAGATTTCGACCGTTATCGCACACCACCTTGCCTGGCACAAGGTTTTTGTCACCCAGCCGGGCGCTCGGTCTCATTGTGGAGAGCCGTCCACAGCTCCTGACCTGTGTTGGGCGGTCTCCAAACAGATTCATTTCAACACGGCCTGGTTTCTTTTGGGCACGTGATGCCACCAGAGGTCCTTGGGGGAAAGAACCTTGCACCATCCCTGCGGTTTTGAAAAGCGTGCGCCGAGCCTGAGACACAACCGTCACCACAAGAGACATCCACCCAGCTACACCCAGGGGACTGTCACAGAGATATATGGCCTTGGCCGTGCTTACTAGTCGATGTGTCGGTGGTCAGATGGACTTTTCCAGACACAGATGCAGACAACGCGCTTGAAATTTTAGATACACGTGGTTTGGCCCAGGGCAGGGATGGCTTTTCTGGCAAAGAAATGCCTGCTCGGCATCTGGTATTGGGGGCAGGAAAGGGCCATGACCTGGCGGAACCCATCTGTGTCCACTAGATGGAAGGGCAACATTTCTAAAGCCAAAAGCCTGGCAATGCCGACATTCAGGCTTTTGGCTTTGGGATGGTTTGGGTTAAAGTGTTTCTTCTGCTCCCAAACCTGGAAGAAAAAGGGTGGCTGCTAGACGGGAAGCTGTACGGCATGCAGGTCGTCAAACTGGTGGAAGGAGAAGGGGTAGGATGGGTCTCTGGTGGTTCTGGTGGTATGGGGGCGACGGTGGAGCTGAAGCGGAGGCTGAACCCTGTCATGACCCGAGGGGCATGGGCAGTGAGGAACGCTTGGTGGTGGCGGAGGAGGAGAGGGGGGGCGAGACAGAGGGGGTGACAGTGGTTGGAAGCCCAGCATTGTGTGGCCTTTTTTGGCCAGTGTTGCCTCCATTTCAACTCATGCATTCACTGCATGTGACTAGAAAATGTTGGTGGGTTAAACACCTAAGATTCTTGCCTCTACTGATGCGTTTACGGCACAGGCGGCATATGACATCTCTTGGTGAATCAGAGGCTTGCTCGAAAAAAGGCCCAGCTTGAGAGAATCCTGGACCTTTCGACGGCGATAAGCGAGGGGGTTTTTTTCCCCTGACGTGGGTGGGCGGGAAACAAACTCAGCGGAATTCTGCAACCCCCCTTCCCCTTTTTGAGGCGGACTGTCCAGTGATGAAGCGCTCCTCAAGAAAATTTGCTGAAAAGCCACGTTGGATCCGCAATGTCGTCAATCATCATCATCAACACAGGTGGCTTGGGCGCCTGACATTTTGCATCCAGGAGCTGCGGGCTACAAACAAGAGGTACTGCAAGGCGTTGCCGACCGCCGGGATTTTGCCGATTGACCGCTTCCCTTCTCCGTAACTGGGCGTCAGAGCAGACAAAATCATCCTCTTTGGCCTTTTGATCTTTTAACATGCCTTCTGACCCCAACCACATTTTGTCATCAAAGAGGTCTTCAGAAAATGGATTATCCAAAGATTGGCGACGCTGTTCGTTACTGAGATTCACAGAGCGATGACAGGCCTGACGGTCCTGCAACCGACGATCCGCTGGCATGCATGTTGTCGCCAGCACTGGAAGGAGCACCTTCTCTCGTACCTCTACCACCATGTCCTACACCCCTCTTTGCTCGCTTACCACCTACATTTCGCTCCATGTTCAGAAAGATAAAAATTTAAGAAAGTATGAAGAGTTTTTGACAGTCTCTTATTAAAAGACGGCAAATCACAGCTATTCTTAAATCCCTCTAATTTCCTACACCAACTAGGGTTAGAAACTTAAATGTTTCTAGCCCAATACCTGTGAAATGCGATCTGGTGGAAGAACCGTAAGATTTAAAAACAACAGTGTTCTTCCCTTTAGTCCCAGGATTTACAACTGCCCAGTAGGACTAGGAGTTTTCAACAAACTATCATACAAGTGCGCTATCTGCGCCAAACTGAGATTCAACGAGCGCAATAAAACTATTCAAAAGATACACGGATGAGAAATTGCGTTTTTTGCAGCAATTGACAAACGAGAAAAGTTGCTAGAAAATTTTCTATCAAATTGTCGTACAACGGGCAAATTTGAAAAAAACTAGGGCCGCAACCACGTGCAATACAGCTATTTAAAAGTTATAACGGATAACAAATGGTGGTTTCTGCACCAATGAAATACACCAATAGTAACTACAAAATTTCTGTATTCAAATTTAAGTACAAAGTGGCTCTATGAACAAAACTGGGCTGCACCAAAGTAAAAAAAAAAACTATTTGAAATGTATAAGGATAATAAAAGGGGGGTTTTGCACCTATGAAATAAACCTGAAATTACTAGCAAATTTCTGTATGGTAATAATAAGTACAAGATGGGCTTTCAACAAAACTGGGCTGCCCCCAAAGTGAAAAACACGAAATAAAAAATTTTGTCTGATAATAAATAGGTGATTTTTGCACCTATGAAATACAACACCAAAAATTTCTAGCAAATTTCTGTATGGTAATATTCGTACAAAAAGGGGCTTTTATCAAAAATGGCTGGGGCCAAAGTGAGAAAAACCTAATTAAAAATTTTGTACGGATAATAAAAGGTGGTTTTTGCACCTATGAAAATACACCTGCGGTGACTAAAAAGTTTGTATCCTATGTAATACAAAGGGGTCTTTGAACATAACTGGGCTGCGCCAAAGTGAAAAACACGTAATTAAATTGTGTACTAATAATAATAGGTGGTTTTTGCACCTATGAAATACAACACCAATTACTAGCAAATTTCTGCATGGTAATATAAGTACAAGATGGGTCTTTCAACAAAACTGAGCTGCGCCAAAGTGAACAAAACCTAATTAAATTGTGTATGGATAATAATAGGTGGTTTTTGCACCTATGAAATACATCTGTGGTTATTAGAAAAGATCTGTATCCTATTATAAGTACAGGCTGCACAAAATACAAGCTAATATTTCACCAAAAACTGGCCAAAAACTGTTAATAAAAGCCCCTTTCAATGCAGGGTCAAAGCAGAGTCTGGGCTGCACAATATCACTTCCTTCAAAAGGCTGCCAGCCGTCTGTCTGTGTTCGCCCGCCCCCCCCCAACCCCCTGGCGGTACAACGCAAGATGCTTCTTTAAAATTTTTCAGCCTAAGTAAATAAAAACTGAAATTCTCTTAAACACCTAGTTCTAATGTTCACAGCTAAAGCATAATTGTATGTGTGAACAAAGAGAACTGTTTTCGCTGAGCGTATTGAGAGAGATCTAGCACACATCCTGCTCTTATGAGACACAGACACAAACTGATGCTGAACAGGAAGGGCGGCTGTTCTATGTAAAACAAGGTCATGTGATTTTTCCAGCCAATCGGGACCATACACATCCCAGTCATGACGTCGCACATCCAGTTCATCCTGCTCTATTCTCTAAGCTGATTTGCTGGCCGCCAAAATGACAGGAAGCGCCGAAAATGGCGCTATATTAATAGATTATGTGCAGATTTTCACCTCAATTATTGCGTGATCGGAAAATTCCGATCAACATAAAAACCGTGCCGATTTCAACTTTGTCGATAATAATCGCTCAACACTAATGATAACGCAAAAGAAATATAAAGTCTTTTAAAGCCACAATAAGGTTATAATTATTAAGGCGTATTAAAAACTTGTACAATGAAGAAAAAAACACAAAAAATGTCGACATCCCAGAGAGATGAGAGGTATACAAAGTCCTAGCGTATACCAGCTCACTGCGTAATATTTTAAGATGCACGGACAATTGTGGGAAGCCAAATGTGCATAATATAAGAAGTATAAAAGGAAAAAGGTTCACTATCCCATTGGGATGCATGACTCTTTCCTTTTTTGTATTATGGGAGGTATATAAGTATAACATGAATAGAACACAGTATATAATAAAATTTATTTATTTTTTATATTTTTTTTTATTTTATATATTATATTTAATATATTTGAGTGGCCCTAAGATATGTTTTAGAAAAATGGCTTGTAAAAAACCTTGTGTAGTGCAAAAAATAAATCAAAAAAGTCCAAAAAAAATACAACATGAAAAAAATTTTATAAATGCTAGTAAATGAATGTAATTTTTCAAAATAATATCCATATACCATGGTTATTACAAAAAGTTATAACATATGTTTTGTCAAGTTCCCAAAATCCCCTTAACCATAAATGGCCATCGGGGGGAAGTCACCACCCAGACGAGCACAACGAAAATGCCTTGATATGGCTTTAAAAGACTTTATTTTTCTTTTGCTTTATCCTAATACTTGTAGCAGCAGGCAGTCAATATTTTATCCTTCTGATTATATATTTGTGGATGGGATTTGGAGCTCTGTATCAAAAAAATTAAAAGGGGGAAATTTTGTGTTTATGATTATGTTTTGTTTATGTTTCTAGTCTGCTAAAAAAAAAAAAAAGCTTGTACTCTTGCAATAAATTTGCCTTCAAGTTGTTTTTCCACAAAGCATATTTATTATAAATATCCCCCGAGGGGAGTAACTGGGGGGGTATTTTGGGGGGGATTAACACTCCCAATTTTCCCCTGAATGACAAAAGAAGGATCTTTTGGGAGCTGCTGTTGTGTATATTTTTCCCAATTGTATAACTGTCTGTTAGCCCCAAAAGAAGGGGCTTTGATAGACACAAGTCCTGGGCTTTTTGCCTGTTTAATGATAAATGTCCTAACACTGTTAACCAGGCACTAGGGTTGCACCTAGATTTGCACCAGTTATCAGGAAGTTCCCCTGCATGTTTTTCAACCATCCCGCATTTAGTGGGATATTCATGGATACTTGTCTCTATGTTGTGTAATATGTGGTCGTTTATAGTGGTATTATTTGGTAACTGCTCTGAGGTATGGTACGATACTGTCATAATTATGGACTGTTAAAAGTTTTATTTTTTTGAGTGTCTGTGGGTGATGTGTCTCACAAAAGTAGGCAAGCCCCTGACATTTGTGTAAAAGATTGTATTATATCTTTTAATGGAACTGTAGTGTTTTGTCACAAAATTCTGATAATTGGTATCCTCGATACGTATCTCCAAAGTGGTACAACCCCTCACATTTTTGTAAATATTACATTCTATCTTTTCATGGGTTTACACTGAAGATATAACACTGACACAATGTGAAGTAGTCAATATACAGCTTGTATAACAATTTAAATTTAGTGTGCCCCCAAAATAACTCCACACACAGCCGTCAATGTCTAAAATGAACACCATTATTTTCCAGACGCCTTAACTCTTTGGGCAGGAAGTCACTAGGGCTTAAAGGGTTGCCCCATGGAATCCTCTTCTACTCTTCCATAATTACATCATGAGCTGGTGGATGTTAGAGCCCTTTTGTGCTTTTCAACCCCTTTCCCTTTTTGGGGATGTCCACAGTGCTAAATGGGGTTTATGGTCTGGGAATGCTGGCCAATCCAGTGCCTTTACCTCTTTTTCTTTAGCAAAGCAGGGGGTCGTCTTGGAGGTGTGTTTGGGGTCTTATCATTTTGGGAATTTTGCCCTGGGGGCCAGAAGGGGGGGGGGATCATAATTGCTTCAGTCCCCCAAGTACATGTTGAATTCCTGGTTCCTCAATGAACTGTAGCCCCCACAGCAGCAGCACTCAGCACCCAAAAAACCATAAACCTCCCATACCATGCTGTTGTAGGAAAAAACCAAATTGTTTTGTTAAAAAAATGTGGGGGTGTACTAAATTTGTGAGTCAGTATGCTTGAGCAGGCTTTTTTTACTTTTTGCTGGATTTTGCAGAATTCATGACAGTAAACAGCAATATAACAGCTACATATGAATATACTTTAAAACTTTGAAAATCCCCTTTTAACTTTTCAAGGACTGGGCTTTTTTTTCGTCGCGTTTGTTTTTTCCTCCCTGCCTTCCCAATTTCCCCATAGCGAGTGGGCGAATTACTAAAAATTTTCGTTTTGATCATTCGTCGAATTTTCCGACAAAATTCTTTTTCTTCCGAATTCTTCGGCCAAATCGCGTTAAAAAGCAGTTTTTCAGGTGCCAAACCCCTGCAGGGTGTGTAGAACGTTGTGCCATGCTTAAATATGCAGGGGGAGTTGGTTTGGTTTTCATCAATGTTGTTTTTGTATGACACGAGAGCTGCCGCCGTTTAGAATCGCTTCACTAAAAAATTTGGGCCCTTTAAAAGAGGGAAAATGACCAAAAAAACTCAGGGGGAAATGTACCCTGATAAATCATCCCAGCGAAAGCTGGAAAAAAAAACAAGCTGAGAGCTCAGGTGGAAAACATTAGTGAGAGTGTGGAGGTGCGGCGGGCAGCCCAGCGCATGAGGTAGGAGTGGCCAATGCATTCTGGAGGTGGAAAACCGGGAACCCACAGGTGGCACAATGTTGAGGCGGAGTTCCGGGGGCAGCGCAGGGGTTGGGGGGCGTGGCAAAGACATTCTGGAGGGGGCCCCAAAAAAAAATTTTAGGCCCAACAGGTGGCACAATCAACAGTGTGGGGGTCCGGAGGCAGCAGTATGAGTCGGGCAGTGGCACAATGCATTTGGAGGCGGCCCCAAAACAGTATTAGGCCACAGAGTGGCACAATACACAGTGTGGAGGTCACGGTGGGCAGAAAGTATGGTTTAGGCAGGGGCCCAAAATGACATTCGGGAGGGGCCCAAAAAAACAGTATTTGGCCAAAAGAGGGCACAATCACACGTGTGGGGTCACGACGCAAGCATGGATCGGCAGTGGCACAATGATTCTGGAGGTGGAAAAAAACAGGGGAACCCCACAGAATGGTAAAAGATGGGCGGAGGTACGGCGGGGCAGCAGCATGAAGTCAGGCAGTGGACAATGACACGTGTGGGGGGAGGCAGGAGTACAGCAGCGCATGAGGTCTGAGAGTGGCACAATGACTTTGGAGGGTGGCAAAACGGGAGGAAGCCACAGAGGGGCACAATGATGGAGGGGAGGTCACGGCGGCAGCAGATGAGGTCAGGCGTGGCACAAGACCAGTGTGGGGGGGACATGACACGCAGCATGAGGTCGACAGTGGCACAATGCACATGTGGGTCAGGGGGAAAACAGCAACAGCGCGGCAGCATGAGGTCATAGGTGGCACATGACGAGTGTTGGGTGGATGGCAATACCAGTCCCTGGTAAAGATGGGGGGTAGCGTGGAGAAACTTTTGCAGATGTAGGGCCCTAGGTGGGTGGCGGCCCACAAAAAAGTGGCTGAGGCAAGTATTTTTAAACCCCGGGGACTGACGCCTAAGGCATTGGGGGGTGTGGGGAAAAATTGGCCGATCACGCTGTTTATTTTGACAAAGGTCGTCGTTCCAATTCCGTGGAAACGGGTTTCCTTGGGTTACATGGCCCCCCCCCCACAAACACCGCTTGATGCCACCTACGGGCCCGGGCGGGACGTTCTCCCTGCAAACCGGAAATTTGCGGCCCAATCCGTTTGGCTCCCCCTTTTAGTCCAGCGGATTTTAAAATGAGGTGGCGAGTGCTGTCCAAGTGGCCACCACCTTTGGTTAGGGTCTGCTCCAGGCCCTGTGTGCTGCTGGCGACCTGCCCTCCCATAGGCGGGTAAAGGGAAGCTGCTCATCAGTGATCCAGACTTAGGTTACTACGATGGAGCTGGTACTGTCCTTCCCCCCACCTTCCCCCAGCGGCGGCAGTAGTACGTGAGCGTGGGAACCCCCGGTGACCTGTAGAGGGGGCGATGCCGCAATAGGCAGCGGCCAATGATTAGGGAGGTTTTCCCTATGATTTGGTTTGTTTTCCCTTCTAGCTGGGAAAAAGGCCCCCATTTGGGACCGGTAGCGGGGCCCCAATAGGGTGGGAGCCAGAAGTCATCCCTCTCCCGGATGCTGACTTTCGGCTGTCATAGCAGGAAATAAGCTGCTTTTGGGCCCATTGCACAAGTGATGAGGGGTCCCCCTCTTTTTCCACTGTTACTGCACGGTGCTTGGGGGTCATCTGCCTCATTTCTATCCCCATCCCCCTCCTCCAGTGCTCCTCCCTTTTTCCCTTCTTGTCCCTGGGTAAAAACCCATCTTTCCCCAGCATGCTTTGCTCCAATGTCCCCCTCCCCCTCCCCCATTTCAGCCCCCAACCGGATCTGTGGCCCGGATGTAGTCCCCAGTCCCTTTTCCCTCCCCAGAAGATTTTTGCATCTGTTCGGACATAAAAAGAGTGGAATGGTTACCCTCCCTTTGTCTGGCAAATGCAAATAACGTCGCCTCCTCGAATGGCCTCAAAAAGGCGGGTGTCCGCATGAGCTGCCATGGTGACATAAAAATTTAAAAACAGGGGAGTATTCGTCTGCCTGGATCATCAAAAAAATTTTTAAAGGGCCCCTTTCTCTGTTCATACAGTCGGCCCCAACATGTGCGGTGGAATTCCAGCGGGTGGAAAACATGATATCAGAGTGGTTGGGGGAGGCCGTTCTGCCGCTGAATGAGGAGGGTGTTCATGGCTTTGTAGAATGGATAAAAGTGCATGCCAGTTTTGGGGCCTTTTCAGATTGTTTAAAGATC
The DNA here is from genome assembly GCA_025379985.1 of Phyllomedusa bahiana. Classification (NCBI taxonomy): domain Eukaryota; kingdom Metazoa; phylum Chordata; class Amphibia; order Anura; family Hylidae; genus Phyllomedusa; species Phyllomedusa bahiana. Next base: position 36,414 of record JAODAL010019884.1, on the reverse strand, counting down.
GGTTTGGAAACTTCAGGACCCTTTTCACAACCAGTTGAACAGTGCGCCATGGGTGCAGGGGGACCCATCCCCCCTGGGGTGCAGCGCGGACACCATGTTCATCCCATTGTCCGTCACCATGGTTCCGTTTGCAGTTGGGCGCGGGGAAAAGCCCACACGATTTTTTGTGCATGACGGGGGGAGCGTTCCCCCTGTGTGCTTGTTCCCCGAGGCAAGCCGGTGTAGAACTGCGTGACCCGCTGTGCCCTAAATGGGGTATTTATGGGCAGTACTTGTGGGGGTGAGATGGTGGTGGTGGTGGGGAGGAGGAGGGGGGAATTGGGCAGATGCAGCATTTTTGAAACGTGGGGGGGGAAAGCGGCTTTTTCCCCTGTCAAGTTGTTGGTGTGCTGGGCGGGAAAAGCAATTACCCAGGGGGCCCGTAAAGGACAGTATGGCCCTGCCCCCGTAGTTACAGCTCCAGGGGGCCCGCGCGCCATGCACCCTTGGAAAAAAAACCGATAAGCTCAAGGACTGCCCACCTTCTGTTTTAATATTTATGAAGTGCTGGTATGCCTTTTTGTAAAAGAAATTACGGTTTGGGTTCCATCTCGGTCGGCCAACCTTTAGTTCTCCTGAACGGTGCAGAGCCCCACATTTGGGAAAAAGGGAGGGACTGCAGACCAACAACTTGGACAGGAGCCGGTCAGTGCTGCATTAGGATGGTTGGTTGCATACTGTTGCTCTTTTGAAATAGCCTCGTGAACAACTGCTGGCCCCCAGGTGCGAGGAGCAGGAGCTCTGGCCCGGGAGGATGTAAAAGAGAAACAGTCCCTTTGAGAGGGTGGTGGAGCTTGACTGGCTGCAATGGCATGGTGCAAGGGCGTGCTGCTGCTGCTGTTGCTGCGGCCCGGCGGATGGACCCCCATCTGAGCCAGTTTTTCCCGGGCCCACGGGGATGGTGAGCTGCATTTGTTGACGCAGGGGCCCGTGGTGCCAAACGTTAGTCCTTGGCCACGCTTCACTTTCTGCCCCAGATTTACCTTTTTACCCATATTCGGGTCCTCCGGTGTTTAGAAAAAAAATGCCACACCGTACTTTCTTGGACCGGCGAAAGCGGGTTTTTTTCCCCCTGGCCGCTTCCCTCCGGGGCCCCCACACTGCTGCTTCTGCTGAATCCGGCACAGACCCCATTTTTGGTGCGCTGCTGCCTGAGCGCAAGCTGACGCCCCTTTTTGAGATGATGAAGCCCCTTTCCTCACCCCGGGTCCCCAAATGGGTCGGTACTATCTCTTTTGTGTTTTTATCGCATGCTGTCCTCATCACCGGCTTGGTATGCCCAGGCTGACCTCTCACAACATGACCCCCGTGCCCCTCTCCACATCTTTTCTTTGCCCTCTACTGAAGAAACAGGGGTTTTGGCCCCCTTTCGCGTGCCAAAAAAGCTGGGATGCCCCCCAAAAATTGTTCATTGCTATTTGTGGCGCTGAGCCCAGACCACAAATAGATCTGGTGAGGGAAAAGGATGGGACGAGGCGGGCTGAGGACGGTGAGGGCCCCCTGACACGCTCCCCGGGCCTGCAAAAATAATGGTTGTGTCTGGGTTCCCACCAAATCTTGGTGGGGTTGTGTGTAATTTGGGAGGAAAAGGATGACCTAGTCAAAACCCAAACAAAAACCTTGGGTTGCTGAACAAACCGGCCGTAAGATGAAGGGTTTGTGGCTCCCGAGTGACCCCTGCTGCGATCCCCTTGCTTGCTGTGACCTGGGCCTGTTCCAGGAAGTTGGCCCCTGCCCCTCGCAGGTGCTGAGCCTGCCCCCCTCTTTCTGACTTTGTTTGTTTTAAAAGTAAGACCTGTTTGATGATGTATCTGTTATGATAAAATACACCCTGTTTTTTTACTCCAAATGAACCAGTAACAAGCTTTGGGTAAAACCCTTGGGTATAAATTTCTCTCCAAAAAAGGCCCGGAAAAAATTTCTTGTATGGTGTTTAAAAAAAACTGTGTGTTTTTCTAAAAAAAAAAGAACAAACAGGCTTAATTAAAAATTCGGAATGTTTTTGGGTACGGAAAAATGATCTATTTTGGCGTTGAAAAGCGGTTTATTTTTGTCAGAAACCCCAGCAAAACAAGCTTAAATTAACCCGGTTTAAATTGGCCAAAGAATTGAGCCGCACAAACTGTGCTTTGTAGTGGGTTTAAAATTTCGTGTTTTCTACGCCCCACAACAAGGTACGTTGTAATTAACCTTTGCTTTGAATTGGAAGAGGAAAAAAATTTATTTTTTTGGGTTTTTAAAAAAAAACGGTTTATTTTTTGTCAGCACCCGCAAAACAACGCTTAAATTTAAACCCCCTGGATGTAAATTGACCAAAAAAATTGGCCGACAAACTGTAGTTTGTGCATTACAATTGCGTGTTTTCTACGCCACACACAAAATTTTCAGTTGAAAAATTAACCTTTGTTTTGATTTTGGTCAGGAAAATTTTTTTTTTTTGGCGTTGAAAAAAAAATGGTTTTTGGGTAGCACACCAGGGAAAACAAGTTAAAATTTCCCCTGGATGTAAATTGCGTAAAAACATTTAGCCCCCAAACTAGTAGTTTGTAGCGTGTTACTTGCGTGTTTTTACGCCCCAACAACAAGGATACAGTTGTAATTACCTTTTCTGGGGAAATTTGGTACAGGAAAAAAATTTTATATTTTGCCTTGAAAAAGACGGTTTACTTTTTTCAGCATACCAGCAAAACAACGTTAATTAAACCCCGGATTAAATTGCGCCAAGAATTGAGCCCACAAAAGGATTTTTGCGTGTTACAATTCGTGTTTTTACGCCCCAAAAAGAGATACATTGTAATTAACCTTTGCTTTGAATTAGGCTAAAGGAAAAATTTATATTTTTGGGCGTTGAAAAAGAGGTTTATTTTTGTCGCCACCAGCAAAAAAAGTTAAATTAACCCCTGGATGTAAAAATTTCGCCAAGAAAAGAGCCGCAAAAACTTAGCTTTGTAGGTGTTTAAAAATTTCGTGTTTTCTACGCCCAAAAAACAAGGATACAGTTGTAATTAACCTTTGTTGTAAAAAAAAGGGTAAGTAAAAATTTTTTATATTTTGGGGTTGAAAAGGGGGGTTTATTTTTGTCAGCACACCAGCAAAAACAGCTTAATTAACCCCTGGATTTTTAAATGCGCCAAGGAATTGAGCCCCAAAAAACTAGTAGCTTTGTGGTGTTTCAATTGTGTGTTTTCTACGCCCCAAAAAACAAGAGAACAGTTGTTTAACTTTTCTTGTGAATTAGGCTACAGGAAAAATTTTTATATTTTGGTTGAAAAAGACGGTTTATTTTTGTCAGCCACCCGCAAAATAAGCTTAATTAACCCCCGGATGTAAATTGCGCCAAAGAAATTTAGCCCCACAAAAATATTGCTTTTTTAGGTGTTACAATTGCGTGTTTTCTAGCCCACAAAAAGAATACAGTTGTAATTAACCTTTGCTTGGAATTAGGCTTTAAAAAAAATTTATATTTTTTGGCGTTGAAAAAGAACGGTTTTTTTTGTCGACACCAGCAAAAAAAACGCTTAATTAACCTGGATGTAAAAAATTTCGCCAAAAAAATTGAGCCGCAAAACTAGTAGCTTTGTTGCGTGTTAAATTGGTGTTTTCTACGCCCACAACAAGAGATACAGTTGTAATTAACCTTTGTTGTGAAATTTTTGGGTACGGAAAAATTTTATATTTTGGCGTTGAAAAAGACGGTTTATTTGTGTCAGCACACAGCAAAACAACGCTTAATTAACCCCCCGGATGTAAATTGGCCAAAGAATTGAGCCGCACAAAATGTAGCTTTGTAGGTTTCAATTGGGTTTTTTTACGCCCAAACAAGGATTCGTTGTAATTTTCCTTTGCTTGTGAATTGGCTACAGGAAAATTTAATTTTTGGGGTTGAAAAAAAACGGTTTTTTTTGTCAGCACCCCAGCAAAAAATTTCTTAATTAACCCCCCGGTGTAAATTGCGCTAAAGAAATTTAGCCGCACAAACGTAGCTTTGTAGGTGTTACATTGGTATTTTTCTACGCCCACACAAAAGAGTTAAAGTTGTAATTAACCTTTTTCTTGTGTTGGTACAGGAAAAATGTTTATATTTTGGGGTTTGAAAAAGACAGTTTACTTTTGTCGACACCAGCAAAAAAAAGCTTATTAACCCTTGGTGTAAAATTGGGCCCAAAAAATTGGCCCCACAAACTAGTTTTTTGTAGCGTGTTACATTTCGTGTTTTCTACACCCCACAAAAAGTTACGTTTTAATTAATTTCTTGGAATTTGGCTCAGGAAAAAATTTATTATTTGGGGGGTTTAAAAAGACGGTTTATTTTGTGCATACGCAAAACAACGCTTAATTAACCCCCGGTGTAAATTGCGCCCAAAAAATTGAGCCCCAAAAAAACTAGTAGCTTTTTGGTGTTACAATTGGTGTTTTTCGCCCCCCCAAAAGAGATAAGTTGTAATTAACCTTGCTTGTGAATAGGCTACAGGAAAATTTATATATTTTTGGGTTTAAAAAGACGGTTTATTTTTGTCGCCACCAGAAAAAAAAACTTAATTAACCCCTGGAGTAAAATTTCGCCAAAGAATTTTAGCCGCACAAATAGTAGTTTGTAGGTGTTAAATTGCGTGTTTTTACACCCCAAAAACAAAAGATACAGTTGTAATTTTCCTTTGTTGTAAATAAGGCACGTAAATTTTATATATTTTGGGTTGAAAAAGGGTTTTTTTTTGTCGCACCCAGCAAAAAAAACGCTTAATTAACCCTGGTTTAAATTCGCCAAAAAAATTGGCCCCCCCAAACTAGTGCTTTGAGCGTGTTACAATTGTGTGTTTTCTAGCCACACAACAAGGTACAGTTTAATTAAACCCTTTGTTTTGATTTAGGTACAGGAAAAAATTTTTATATTTTGGTGTTGAAAAAGACGGTTTATTTTTGCAGCCCCCACAAAAAAAACGTTAAATTTAACCCCCCGGATGTAATTGCCCAAAAAATTGGGGCCGCAAAAAATAGTAGCTTTGTAGGGTTTTTTAAAAAATTGCGTGTTTTTTTTCGCACAAACAAGGATCAGTTGTAATTACTTTTTTTGTGAAAAAGGTTACGGAAAAATTTTTTATTTTGGCGTTGAAAAAGACGGTTTATTTTTGTCAGACACCAGCAAAACAACGCTTTTTAATTAACCCTGGTTAAATTGCGCCAAAGATTTGGCCGCACAAACTAGTGCTTTTTAGCGTGTTACAATTGGTGTTTTCTACCAAAAAACAAAAGGATACAGTTTTAATTAACCTTTGCTTGTGAATTAGGCTACGGAAAAATTTATATATTTTGGCGTTGAAAAAGACGGTTTATTTTGTCAGCACACCAGCAAACATTTTTAATTAAAACCCCCGGATGTAAATTGGCCAAAGAATTGAGCCGCCAAAACTAGTAGCTTTGTGCGTGTTACAATTGCGTGTTTTCTAGCCACCAACAAGAGTTCATTGTAAATTAAACCTTTGCTTTGGGAAATTTGGCTCAGGAAAAAAAGTATTATTTTTGGGGTTGAAAAAAGACGTTTATTTTTTTTTAGCACCGCAAAACAACGCTTTAAATTTAAACCTTTGGGTGTAAATTGCGCCAAAAAAATTGGCCCCACAAAATGTATTTTTTTAGCGTGTTCAATTGCGTGTTTTCTACGCCCCACAAAAGAGAACAGTTGTAATTAACCTTTGCTTTGAATTGGTTCAGGGAAAAAATTTATATATTTTGGCGTTTTGAAAAAAAAAACGGTTTCTTGGGGTCGCACACTAGCAAAAAAAGCTTAATTAACCCCTGGATTTTAAATTGCACCAAAGAATTTAGCCGCACCCCAAAATAGTGTTTTTAGCGTGTTACAAATTGCGTGTTTTTACGCCACACAACAAGAGATAAAGTTGTAAAATTAACCTTTGCTTGTGAATTAGGTACAGGAAAAAATTTATTTTTTGGCGGGTTTTTAAAAAAGGTTTCTTGGGGTCAGAACCAGCAAAAAAAAAGCTTAATTAACCCTGGATTTAAAAATTGCGCAAATAGAATTGAGAGCCCAAAAAATGGTGGTTTTGTATTGTAAAAAAGCTGTTTTTTTAAATGAATACAACAGGAATGGCTTAGATCCCCACTTGGATATTGAAAGTATATGCAGCTGAGTGGCCACTGGATTTTTAGATCCAATTTCCCCAAAAAAATTTGAAAAAGAACTTTTGAGAACAGTTCTGAGACAAGTGAGACACCCCCAGAAATCGCTATATAAAAATCAAATTTTTAGTAAGAGCTATCGCCGTGGCAGCACCTTCCCCGATGGCACAGTGAGAGGAGTGTGGCCCCCGGCGTCGCGTCGGACTTATTTTAGGCGGTTTACGTCACAGAATCCCGCCGGTTCTGATTGGCTTCTCTCTTGCAAGTATGCAGGTTGCCCTTTTCCTCCCCGAGTCTTGGGGCCCCATGTGCGCCTTGGGTCGCAGCCATTTTTCATCAAAAGCACACTTCGTTACCGAAGTCCCCCAAAATTCGACTTGTTCCGAACCAAAGTTTTCCTGAAATTCTAAACGAATTCCACTTCGTTAGAATCGATTTGCCCATCTCTACCCATAGCTTTTTATTTTTACACCTACATAGATATTTAGGGCTCGTTTTTTGCGGGACATCTTGTGATATTCTCATGGTTTCTTCTTTGTAATTGAAATGATTTGCCAATAAAAGTTAAGTTTTAGTATAGTGTCACCAAAACTGAATGCTGGAGATTCTTTCTAGCTTTGCATTGTTCAATGTAAACAGCTCTTCATTTTCCCTTTTTCTCCCTAGGGTATGAGTTGAGATTCTTCATTCAGTCATTTGGGGGGCCCCAAATCATGTTTTTGCTTTAATCCACTGAGCTGAGGCAGACTTGGTTCTCAGTGTGGCAGATGAGCGCAAAAGATCCCACAGACCCAACCGTCTCCCAAAAGACCTATAGCAAAGCATTGAAAAATTTAACCCAAAAAATATAAAGTTTAATTAATATACCCATGCAAATCCAGGTAATTCTGCTATGCCCGTGTATATTTTATAGTGAAAACCAACTACTCAGAAATATTTCACATTCTCAATATGTTTGACTCTGAGTATTTACTTGAAGAGTCAGGTCTTTATTGCTGAGGGCAGTCAATGGCCTTAGGAAGGGTGGGCAGTAAGTCCCAAGCCAAGTCTATAAATCTTAGCTCAGACTAGTTTGGATCTAAAATGCATTGCTGAACAGAAAAGGCTATAAAAGGGGACTTTATGAGGTGCCAACTGCTTTTGCTGAAGGAGAGGCAGTCATGTGTCCATACTGATTAGTGGGTGGCTAAGTTCCTCATCTAGAAGAATAACAGAATATAGATAGAATACAGTCATCTCTGCAGCTCCCTCTACTGGTGGCTACCTGTAGCCAATATGTCATTAATTTTAAAATCTATTGTCTATACCGAGTATATTAAACTCTGCACTAAAAATCAGAAATCTGAACCTTTTAAAGATATGTTAAAAAATATTCAGCATGGGCTTACAGTGACATGATGATAACAGATGGACATTCACTTTAAGCTGCAATATGCATTTTAGAGTGTAAACAAATGTGCAGAAATGCATTTTATCTTGCATCCCCTGCCTTAGGAAACACTCTGAACAGCCTCAGTAAGTCTATATATTAAACACGACTGCTAAAGTGTTATCAGTACATGGATAAAACAGTGTAGGTGAAGATGTAAGAGTTAAAGTAATTCATGCATAAGTTTCTCTACTCCACTAATAATAGTGTCTGGTGGAAATCCAATAGAGCAGAAAATGATATTTGGTTTATGTAAGACGATAGGTGGTAGTGTTCCCATACCAAAATGTGTGTACTATTATTTCTATAAAGAGGTGCAGCCTCTGTGTTGTAGTGTGCAGGGTTGTGGATCTTCATGGAATGACACAGATACATTACAGATGCCTACACTTGATGTGATGCAAAATTCGGACGACAGCATCTTTTTTAGTAAAAGCATGAACACATTTTATTCCATGGTGAGCACAAAAAACACCAACATGCATATTGATGTTTTTTGTGCTCGCTATGGAATAAAATTTGTTCCTGCTTTTACTAAAAAAGATGCTGTCGTCCGAATTTTGCATTTTTGGGACTAATCGGTGGTGAGTAAAAGGCTTGCACACCTTCAGGACGTACTTTGCCTCATTTGGGACTGAATCGGCCCTTTGTAGACTATTAGTGTTGTTCCCAATTTTTGTTTTTTCTACACTTGATGTGATGTCATCTATAGACAGAGCTTTCAGTTGCATTTATATGACATATTTTTATTTTTTTTAAAAAGGTAGAAGCAGATCTGAACAGAAGGAAATTAGTAAATAGTTTCCTTTCTCTTCTTGTTACCTGCTTTTAGGAGCTTATTGTAACTAGAGAAGCTTGAGCCCCATAGTAAACTTTTGGATGGGCCCCTTTTTCCTACCGGCCCTTCCCCTGACTACAAACGTTTACCAGTACCTCTAAATAGTAGTCAGGGGCGTAACTAGAGAAGCCTGGATCCCAAAGCAAACTTTTGGATGTCCCCCCCCCCTCGCCCACCTCCTCGACCACGAACATTTACTAGGACATGCAGTTAGATAATGTAGATAATACAAGGGGTAAATACCTCACCATACATCTCACTATCATACCGCTACCAAAAAAATCCACTATACCAAAACCAACATTACCAAACATTACCAATAATGCTATTACATAGGAACCTGATTATACCGCCAGAACAAGACCACAAATTACCACCACATAGTGACTGAATAATACCCCTACCCTATTACTGATCAGTACACAAAGACTAATAGTTCCGCCATATAGTGACCATATAGTGGTATATACTAGTGTACACAGGTGCTCTACAGACTGTATATTACCCCCATACAGTGACCATATAGTGGTAGACACCAGTGTACACAGCCTGTGCAGACATATGTGATTAAAGTGTAGTTACATCTCGTGACGTCTCCCGACCACTTGTCCCTGGAGATTTAGACACAAATATCTTAGAATCCTCACTTTTTCAGCACCTCACTCCCTGTCCCCATGTGCCCCAGATAGACCAGGTTTAGGTAGGCAATAGGGTCCCCATATAGGCAGGCAGGGTTTAGGTAGCTATAAGGCCCCATATAGGCAGTCAAGCAGAGTTTAGGTAACTATAGGGCCCCATATAGATAGGCAGAGTTTAGGTAGCTATAGGGCCCGATGTAGGTAGTCAGGCAGGGCATAGGGGCCATATAGGTAGGAAGCCAGAGTTTAGGTAGCTATAGGGGCCATATATGTAGGCAGACAGGGCTTAGGGTAGGCTATAGGGGCCCCATACAGGTAGGCAGGGCATAGGGTAGGCTATAGGGGCCTCATAGAGGCAGACAGGGCTTAGAGTAGGCTATAGGGGCACCATACAGGCAGGCAGGGCATAGGGTAGGCTATAGGTGGCATGGCTTAGGAAAGTTTATAGGGCCCATATATATAGGCAGGTAGGGCATAGGGTAGGCTATAGGGGCCATATATATAGGCAGGCAGGGCTACAGGGGCTATATATAGGCAGGCAAGGCTATAGGGGCTATATATAGGCAGGCCGGGTTTGGGGGGCTATAGGGTCTATATATATAGACAGGCAGGGCTATAGGGGCTATATATAGGCAGGCAGAGCTATAAGGGCTATATATAGGCAGGCAGGGCTATAGGGGCCAATATGGAGGCAGCCAGGGCTATACGGGCCAATACAGAGGCAGGCATGTATATAGGGGCCAATATATAGGCAGGCAGGGCTATAGGGGCCAATATAGAGGCAGGCATGGTTATAGGGGTCATATATATAGGAAGGCAGGGATATAGGGGCCAATATAAGGCAGGCACGGCTATAGGGGCCAATAAATAGGCAGGCAGGGATATAGGGGTCATATATATAGGAAGGCAGGGCTATAGGGGTTAATATAAAGGCAGGCAGGGCTATAGGGGCCAATATAGAGGCAGGCAGGGGGCTTCATTAATATTAAAAAATAAGAAATCACTCACTCACCTGTCTCTCGCTCCCTCGCAGCTCTGCTCCTGGGCAGTCTGTGCCGGCGTGGGCCGCACGATGATGTGACGTCATCGCGCAGCTCACGTCAGCACTGTGGGCCGGCGTAGGCTGATTAGCTGAGTGGAGCTGCTCTGCTCTGCTAATACGGGCCAGTCCTGCCTTTGATCGCTCGGGCCGGAGGGCCCGGGCATTCAGAGGTAGGAAGCGCCGGGCCCCGCAGCTCCACGTCCGCCGGAAGTGAACTAGTATGTTCACTGCCAGCGAGCACAGGAGCCAAACCACCGGGGGAGCAGATGCCGGGCCACCTAAGAGCACGGGCCCCGGGGCAGTTGCTACGTCTGCTACCCCGGTAGTTACGCCACTGATAGTAGTCATGTAGTTACTAGATAATACAATGAGCAAACACCTTATCATCTTACTGCTACCAAACAAACTCCATGGTACCAAGACTAACATTACCAATAGTGCTACTATATAAAAACCAGGTTATATCACCAAAACACAACCACATATTACCACCACATATTCACTTAATAACACCACTATGCTGTTAATGAATAAAGATCAATATGCAAAGACCAATCTTACTGTCATACAGTGACCATATAGTGATAGATAACAGTGTACACAGGCGATCTTCAGACTGAATATTACATCCATACAGTGATCATATAGTGGTAGATACCATTGAACACAGGCTCAGTAGACATATAACTGATTACAGTGCAGTTACATCCACTGACTCCCAAGTGATGTCTTCTCTGATGAGTTATTCACTTTCCCTTTCTTCTGCATCCAGTGCCGAATGCCATGATGATTTCTTCCAGCCACCACTCGTTCCTGGATAATTTGCACACAAATATCTTAGAATCCACACTTTTCCAGCTCCTCTTTACCTATTCCCACCTCTGTACAAACTTTCCATGGGTGAGAGAACCAGACCATAGAGTCACAGTTACCTAGGAAGGTCAAGAGGCAGAGGCTTCTCTAATTATGCCCCCTGTGATGTCATTATTATGGTCAAAGGGTTCTCTACACAATAGCATAAACTTCAGAAAATTGTGTTACGGTTAAGACTTTTACCCCTCAGAATCATATTGCGCGGTCTGAACTCCTTCCCTTGTACCTCAGAAGATCAGCCACAGGCATGATTAATGATCTTCAGGAGATGTAGGGGATGAAGTTTAGAACTGTTATGCTTTTTGTAGTTTCTGCCTTTCTCCAGATTTTCATTTTGGAGTATGATGGATTTATTGGACTATGTTGGACCAGCGTTAAATTAATTTCTTTAACACAACAGTGAATTAGGGATATTGTCAGGGAGTGTTAATTAAAACAAAGTGTTTTTGTATTGTGTCCATGTATGTCTTTTACCATTTTATTCTAGTGTTAGTAATAGAGGTGTCTGACAGATGCCTCTATGTTACTAGCATTGGGGCTTGGTGTCAGCCTTTGCAACATCTGTCAGATACCTTTTTTACAAAAACTGGAAAACAATGGTAAAAAATACTCCAAAACAACACAAAAGCACTTTATTTAAACAAACAATCCCCAACAATATACCTAGTTGACCATATTATTAAAGAAATGGATTGAACACTGGTCTGACCAAGTCCAACAAGTCCAACGTAGTCCAGAGTGGAAATCTATAAAATACAAAAACACTTATCAGCTTTTGCCTGATAGCTTTCACAATGCCTAGGGCAACATGAATACTGAATATGGTCCCACAGATAGGAAGACCCCCTTTTAGATAGGTAGCTTCAATTAAGCAGGTAGCCCCTAAATCAGTTAGCCTCACCCCCACTTGATATCTAAGTAGATAGGCCACCCATTACATGTTAAGACTCCAGTAGGTAGGGCCAGCAATAGATAAGGACACAGTTGGGCAAGGCCTCAGGTATGTACATAGGAAAGGCTCCAGAAAGGTCATCAAGGCCCAAAGTAGGTAGGTATGTAGGCAGGCAAGATCCCAGGTAGATATTTAGGTAAGCAGGCCGCAAGGCTCCATGTAGGTAGGCGAGGCCCCACGTAAGTAGGTAGGTAGTCAGACAGGGCCCCAAGTTGGCAGGTAGGAGCTTCAGGTAGGTAAGTGGGCAGGGCTGCAGGTAGATAACGAGGCAAGGCCCTAGGTAGTCAAGTTTGCCATAGGTAGGTAGACCATTGTTATATAGGTTTATAGAGTCTAGGGAGATTGTTATGTCCCAGATAGGTAGGTAGGCCTCAGGCAGGTTGGTGGTTAGGCCCTAGGTAGGTAGGGTGGTAGGCACCAGATAGGTAAGTTGGTAGTCCCTACTTAGGTACATTGGTAGGCCCTAGGGAAGGTATATCTTGTCACAACATAGCAAGAGATATAAGACTGTTTCATGAGATCCCTAATTAAGTCTTTCAGAGGTATAAGCAACAAATTTGATCATCCAAGAGTTCAATAAATCTGTTAAAGCAATTCTCGTTGTGTTACTGTGCCATCTCTTCATCAATGGAATTATGCACATGCACACTAAACACTGAGGAAAATGTAATAAGAACATACCCCATTTTTAAAAAGAAGAATTCTAACATTTTTCCCCAGTTACAACCGGGTATAAACTATTTACTAGACCTCTTTCTCTATTGGTTTGTATATTGAGGAATATGCTACAAGTTTTAATGGATGATATGAATTTCCTAGATTGCTACAGAATTGGTATAGGGTTAAACTGAGGAGCAGAGAACCATGTCTGGTTTTCACTCTTAAGTCCCTATCCAGGCAACCTCCAGGTCCCTATCCTCAGATTAGTCTGTATTACCAATAGTTAACAAATCGTGTCACAGTGCCAAAAGAGAAGACAATTAGCAAAGTCAGAAAAGCAGAGATCAGTCAATACTGTGGACAGGCCATGAAGAGGTCTCCCAATATGCAGGATTGCCACAAAGTCAGGACATGTAGCAAATTATTAGTTTAGATCAGAAAATAAGTTAGGTCAGAAATGGAGCAATTGAAACTATAGAACACCTTGGCATAAAATGGGACCTTGGAACCGTATTGCTTAATTAAACAGCAATGGTAGATAGATCATCAAACAGCCTGGGGTGAAAGGTTGTTGGATGGAGAAGTGGAGTTTCAGCATAAATGGCCATTTCAGTGGCTGGGACTCAGCATGAACATGCGTTATAAATCAGTAGAAGTTCCATTAAGAAGACGATACTGAACTTTATGACTCCCAGGGAGGAGACCAGGAGCATCGGGAAGACAAATAGCATTGGAGAGCATGGGGATGGTCAGTGAGCATGACAATGGCATTTCCAACACTAGTTTCTGACAAACTTTTCAGCAGTATGCCGGTAGAAATGCGCCACTGTGTATAAGGGTATTTTTTAACTACCTTTCCTTGCTGTTGATATATTATAAAAATCTGCAATTGTATCGTAACAGGTACATGACTAAATATTACCAAGAAGCCCCAACTTAAAAAGACAAATACAGAAATGATTCTGCTTAAAGGGGTATTCCCATCAAAATGATTAGCGTAAAACATGCAGGTAAAGGTCAATAAAGATTATTAACAACTTCATTGCTGTTCTGATTTTGCTTCCTTCCAAAGTTAGAGCAGTTCCTATCTTCTGCTTCTTTACAGAAGGGTTCCCAGGTTACGGACCACTTCTCTCTGCTCTGGCAGCCCTGGCTAGAATGGTGACACCCCTCCCTGCTGTGTCTAATCAGCCCTATAGAAGCTTGCTGATGTTTCTTACTAAAAAACGTTAACCCTTTAGAGCTCTGTAGCCTTATGCCCTGTTGTAAAACCCCTCCATGACTAATGTCCCTCTATTAGGCTCGGCTAGGAATAGCCAAGCTGAAATATCTGTCACTGGTGTACAACCACTCACAGCCTGAATAGGAAATGTGAGCCTGAAGCTGGCTGTGAAATGCAGGCTGTCACAATAATATGAGTAACAAGAACATTATTAATGAAGAATTTTATGACACTTCAGAAAAGAACTGCACATACACATCATTTTGTACAACATTCTTGGGAAAAATACTGATGCATCTCCTACAAAAATAACTTACCACATTTAGTAGCCCTGTAAATACACTGCACCATGTGCTATTTAATTTAAGCACATAAGAAAATAAACATGTGTTTAAAGCTATATATACCAAGAGGATGCCATTGAGATGTTTGAGATGTATGTGGACGTGCCAGTGTCACTTAGAATAGCATAGAGCAAAATGATGCAAAATCAGAAATGTAAAACCAAAGAACTGGAGTCCGTCATTGTTATACCTGTTCAATAATATAGTGCCCTGTAATCTTCCAGGCCATTACATTGGTCGTTTATGCTTTTACACATTCATTGTATCCCTCCTCATCATTATTTGCTGTCCATCTCATCTATTGATTCTGCTCAAGCTGTCATTTACATGGATTTTTTCCTTTACAGTCTTGGAGAAAAAAGCTGATACCCCTAGACTGGCTAAGACTATTTCAGCAGGTGCTTTAGACAAACAGAAACTTATGTGTCTTGCAGCAAAGCCCTTAGCAAGTAATCAGAGATTGTCAAACTCGCTGCTGCCGCATGTTGCTGCTAAATGTCAAAGTGCCACTCTCGATCCCTCTGTATCGTACATTAATTGTGATGTTGCCAGGGGTCTCAACAGAAAAAAAGAGCAAGGTGATCACAAAGACCTCTTTTTCTGTCTTTCTTAATACCGTTGCTACAGTAACCTCCAGAAAGATTTATTTTTTGACTGAAGAGTGAAGTGCTCCATTATTTCTACAGTTTGTAATGTCCAGCAAGGAGACAAAATTGGCATCTGCTTTATCATCAGGCACAAACAGAGATAGATAGATAGATAGATAGATAGATAGATAGATAGATAGATAGATAGATAGATAGATAGATAGATACTTAATAGATGTAAGTGTATGAGTGTGAAAATGGGGGAATGTGGTGAACTGTGAAACCCATGGCAGATTGTGAGAAACTCTCCAAGTTACATACTGTATTGTGGAAAAAGTTTTTGGCAATTGTGGAAATTATGCTTTAAAAATATCTCATTGTCTTCTTGGGACAACCAGTGAACATCAGCTGCTAAAATAGCTGCTAAAATATCATAGTGGTGAATCCAAGAGATCTTACTTATTTTCAGATCACTCAGTCTATCTTCAATGGGCGTTATCCTGGCCCTGATACCCTTAAGCAATGTTCACACGGCTTATTGCCGGCGTAATTGCGGGGACGGATTTCGCCCCGCAATTACGCCGGCTGCCGTGCAGCTGGGACGGGGAGGGGGGCCGGAAGCTTGCCGGCCCCCTAGACACTCATTATTCATATAAATAATGTGCATGTCACTTTCTCCCCCCGCGGCGTATTCGCCGAGCGGGGAGAAGAGACGGAATCCACAGTTCTCTATGAGAACTGTGGATTACCGTAATGACTGGGACGGATTCCAGCCGTACTGCAGCGCAAATACGGCGCACAGTACGGCTGGAATCAGTCACAGAATAAGTCGTGTGAACGGCCCCTTACTGTACTGCGCAAACGTTTTTGGCAGGAGTAAAAAAAAATGCTTTAATAGAAGTGTTAATAGTTTATTTTTGTTAACTGAGAATATGCAAAGTGAATAAAAAGATAATTCAAAATCAAATCAATATTTGAATATTTTCCAGGTACTTGTACACAGGTTTTGAAGGAGGGAGGTTGTTCCAAACATCTTGGAGAAGTAAGCACAGATCTTCTGTGAATGTGGCTTCTCAGATCCTTCTGTCTCTTCATGTAATTCTAGAGAGACTGGATATTGAGATCAGGGCTCTATGGGGTTACCTCATGACTTCTATGGTGCCTCATTTATGCCGAGAAAGTTCTTAATGACATTAGGGGCGACATGTACTGTATGTACGGGGCTGCGCCTGATATCTCGCATCTTTTCGGCCCAATATCAGGTGCAGCCCCGTTCGCTGACTACATCCCTAAATGGTGCCAATGAAAGTTATACCTCAGCAAACAAAAAATGAGCCCTCACTCAGGTTCTTAGGTTGAAAAACCAAAAAATTATTGGTCACAGAAAATGGCGCTGCTGCGTAAAGTTAACAAATAGAAAAAGAATTTACTCTTTAAAAGTACTAAAAAATAACATAAACTACAGATTGCTACCAAATAGTGAACTCCATAAAAACAAAAATAGCGCAATTAAGTATTTTTTTAATACTGAAACCCACATTTTTTGGGGGTTTGCCATTACATAATATGATGAGGTAAATGGCTCCATTAAAAAGTACCGTACATTTCATCCCAGAAAAAAACAAGCACTGATACGACTATGCATTTAGAAAAATAAAAAAAGTAATGACTTTGAAGGCAGGGAGGAAAATATGAATACAAGAAAAAAATCAACAAATAGGCTGCAGTGGGAAGGGTTTAATAAGGCATATGGGCAGCTCCTCTAAATTATCTTGTCATATTTGTACTCACCTGCTTGTAGTTTCCTAATGTCTGATGTTAAAATTTCAATCGATCTGAACAAAATCATTTGGATGAGCCCGTGCCTACCTAATGTCAATGGGTATAAGTCAGTTTTGTGAATACTTTTGTGTAGTCATAAGATTAGAAGTCACTTTGTGATAGAAAGTGTTTTCTCTGTTTAACTCTGATTTTCAGTTCTCTTTGTTCAGGCAGCAGAATTTTCAAAGTGGTTATCATGACTTTGCCTTCAGACATTTTTTATTTGCATTTTTACTAGTTAAAAGAAAACTTAAATGGTAAGAAGACTTCACAAATGTTATAGTGCATTAGAATTAGTATATCTAGTACAGACCACAAGGTAAAGTGTATCTACATATACGCATAGGCATACACTTATTAATTCCTTGCATTGCTGGCTGCATTCTGAGAACTGGAACACGGATCACGATAGAAACAAGGCTACAGTACTGTTTACAATGACATCATGTTCTCCATCTTTTGCAAGATCCTTGAATGATCCCATTGACTTATTATGGTGCCGTCAGGTCTGCTTGAATTTTTTTTTTAGATGTATATTTAAAGGGGTATTCCGGGACGATATTTTATTTGTTATAAGGCTCACAACTGTATTATAGCAAACTTTGTTATTCATACTTATTAAAAATTATCTACCTGGTCTGCTTTGCAGAAACAGGCAAAGAGCCCTGTCCTTCCCTCCTGCTACCTCGAACCATGTGATGTTCATTGGTCACATGGCACCAATGAACGTTTTGTCATCACTCAGTGGATGTGCTTTCAAGCCAGGTTCAGCTCAGCAACACATAAGCTGAGCAGAGAACTATCTCGTTGCATTCACTCTTGCTAGCCTGTAGTTTGAAAGTGAATAGAAGTAATTACAAGGGAGTAATTACAGGGGAGGAGGAACTGATTTTTCATCTTTGAGTTCTGCTGGCAAAACTTAGTAATGGGAGCAGAAGACAGCAGTTCAGAGCTGGGGGTTGTGTACTGCTGTCATGAAAATGATGACTGGAGCTCTGTACAGTTTACACAGTGACTGGTGAATCTTAGCTATCATCATGACAAGTAAAGAGCTGGAGGGCGGAGGGAAGGGGTGATTACTAGTGTTGAGCGATTTTTATCGACAAAGTTGAAATCGGCAAGGTTTTTATGGTGATCGAAATTTCCAGATCATGCGATAATTAAGGTTAAAATCTGTGCATCATCTTTTAAGATCGCGCCTTTTTCGGCGCTTCCTTTTAATTTTGGGGGGCCGAAAAATCAGATTACAGGAATATGAGAGGGTGAGATTTTGGTGTGCAAAAGTCATGCCCAGGGATTTTGTATGGTTTGCGATTGGCTGGGGAAAAAAAAAATCACTTGACCTTTTTTTTACTAGAAAAAGGCCGTTTCCGGTTTTCCCCCTCAGTGTCTCCCCAAGCGTTCATAGGGTTTAGGCCCTTTGCGCTTGCCTGGGGCCCCAAAAAAGCTCAGGGGAAAATTATTTCTATTTCTCCCAAAGAAAAAAACCTTTCTTACTTTTAGCTGTGACCCTTCCAAATTTGGGTTAGTTTAGAGATTTGAACATTTTTTTGAAATTTTGTTAAAAGAATTTTTAAAGGGCAGCATTTCCGCTGAAAAATTCACCGGCGGTGGGGGGGGGGGGCCCCCCGGGTGGGCGAAAACAGACGATCTATCTATAAAGAAATGGAAAAAGTTCACCAAAAACTTAGTTTTGCCCATTGTGGGGAAAATACTTTTTTTTTTAAAATTTTTTGCTTTGGGAAATTTTTTCCTGGATATTGGGCAGCCAAAAACTTATATTGGATAAACATAATTTCTAGTAAACTGTAGGTATCTTGTTAGCTGCAAAATCCCAATTGTATTATCAGTATACATTTCAGATAGGTGTTCAATTTTACCCATTACACTGTGAATGTTTGTTTATATCCACCTTGCACTTAAATTACAACCCAGCATTCTTGTCGTCAGCACAGGTTGTTTGTGCCAAAATACCGTGTATCGTACCCCTGCAAACATCCACCCTACGTTACCGTGTTTTCTTGACTTTTGCCGCACCCTCGCCCCCATTTCATTGACGCAGCATATCTACGTAATCTTATAAACAGCATTATATATTCTCATAAGGTGAATTGAAAGGTGCAAAACATACCGTTTATTATATCAAAAACATAAACAGTTACGTGTTTTTTGACCTTTTGCGCACCCAGACATGTTCATTGAAGCCAGCAATCTACGTAAATCTTAAAAAAACAGCAATTCTATGATTCACCACAGAATGAATTGAAAGGTGCAAAAAATACCGTTTATTATTATCAAAAACATAAAACAGTTCCGTGTTTTTTGACTTTTGCGCACCCGCACTGTTCAGTGACGCCGCAATCTACGTAATCTTAAAACAGCAAATTCTATATTCACCTCAGGAGAATTGAAAGGTGCATAAAATATCCGTTTATTATATCAAAAACATAACAGTTACGTGTTTTGGACTTTTGCGCAACCCAGCCACTGTTCATCTGACGCTGGCAATTCTAACAGTAAATCTTAAAACAGCCAATTCTATATTCACCAAGGTGAATTGAAAGGTGCAAAAAATACCGTTTATTATATCAAAACATAACTGTTAAGTGTTTTTTGACTTTTGCGCACCCAGAACTGTTCAATGACGCAGCTTCTACATTAAATCTTTAAAAACAGCAATTCTATATTCTACACAGGTGAATTGAAAAGGTGCAAAAAATACAGTTATTATATCATAAAAATAACTACGTTACGTGTTTTTTGACTTTTGCGCAACCAGCACACTGTTCATTTGACGGCAACTGGCATCTACGTAAATCTTAAAACAGCAAATTCTTATATTCACCACAGTGTGAATTCGAAGGTGCAAAAAATACCAGTTTATTAGTTTCTAAACATATCAGTTACGTGTTTTTTGAACTTTGCGCACTACCCAGCACTTGTTCATTGACGCGATTAGCATTTCGTAATCTTTAAAACAGCAATTCTATATTCCACTCTGAACAGGTGAATGGAAAGGTGCAAAAAATACCTGTTTATTAGTATTCAAAAACATAACAGTATGTGTTTTTTGACTTTTGCGCACCCAGCACTGTACATTGATGCGCAGCTATCTACGTAAATCTTAAACAGCAATTCTATATTCACCACCAGTAGTGAATTGAAATAGGTGTGGCAAAAAAATAAGTTTTTATACTCAAAACTAACAGTTTACAGTGTTTTTTGAACCTTTTGCGCACCCAGCTCTGTTCATTGACGCAAGGCCCAGACTTGCTAAGTAAGATCTTTAAAAAACAGCAGAATTCATATATTCACCTATCAGTGGTGAATTGAGAGGTGCATAAAACTACAGATTTATTTATTTATCAAAACATTAACAGGTTAAGTGTTTTTTGACTTGTTTGCGCTACGACAGCATCTGTTTCATTGATGCAGCATCTACGTAAATCTTTTAAAAACTGCACAACTTCTAATATTTCACAATCAAGTGGTGAATTTGCAAAGGTGCAAAAAAATACCGTTTATTTTATCAAAATAGTTCTGCAGTTACGTGTTTTTTGAGTCTTATTTGGACGCACCTCTAGCACTGTTCATTGACGCGTCCATCTACAGGGAGCATGTCTACTGTGTAAATCTTGTAAAAACAGCAATTCTGAAATTCTACGCAACAGCGTGAATTGAAAGGTAGCGTTAGAAAATTACAAGTTTATTATTATCAAAAAATCATAACAGTTACGGGTTTTTTGACTCTTTTGCAGCACCAGCACTGGTTCATTGTCGCAGATTCTTACGTTAAATCTGGTTAAATCTCAAAGCACAATTCTATATTCCACCACTGGTGAATTGAAAGGGCAAAAAAATACCCGTTTGATTATATCAATAAAACATAACAGTTACGTGTTTTTTGACTTTTTGCGCACCCAGGCACTGTTCATGATGGCAGCATGTACGTAATGTTCTTAAAACAGCAATTCTATAATCACCACAGGTGGAATTGAATGGTGCAAAAAAATACCGTTGTATTATATCTAAAACATAATCAGTTACGTGTTCTGTTTGTTTTTGACTTTTGCGGCACCCAGCATGTTCATTGACGCTGCATCTACGTTAAAATCTTAAAAAACAGCAATATTTCTTTATTCACCTACAGGTGAATTGTGAAAGGTTGCAAAAAATACCGTTTAATTATCAAAACCATAACAGTTACGTTGTTTTTTGACTTATTGCGCACCTCAGCCTAACTGTTCTTTGAAGCCCGAGCGATCTTTCGTAAATCTTTAAAGAGCTATGTCTATATTCGCACCAACAGGTGAATTGAAAGGTGCAAAAAATTACCGTTTGATTATATCATAAGAAACATAGAACAGTTACGTGGTTTTTGACTTCTTGCTCGCACCCAGCACTGTTTCGCATTGACGCTGGGCAGTATTACGTAAATCTTATAAAAACAGCAATTCTGTATCTCCATAGGTGATTGAAAGGTGCAAAAAATACCGTTTATTATATCAAATACATAAAACAGTTACGTTGTTTTTTGACTTTTCGCCACCCGAGCATGTTCATTGAAGGCAGCATTAAGTAAATCTTAAAACAAGCAATTCTATATTCACCACAGGTGAATTGAAAGGTGCAAAAAATACCGTTTATTATATCAAAACATAAAAAAGATACGTGTTTTTTGTCTTTTGCGCACCCAGCACTGTTCATTGAAGCAGCATCTACGAAAAATTTATACCCACCAACCGCAAATTCTATATTCACCACAGGTGAATTGAAGGTTGCAAAAAATACCGTTTATTATACAAAACTTAACAAAAAAAAAAAAAAAAAAAAAAAAATAAAAAATAAAAAAAAAAAAAAAACTCAAAAAAAACAAAAAAAAAAAAAAAAATACAAAAATAAATAAAAAAAAAAACAAAAAAACAAATAAGATACGCTGTTTTTTGGACTTTTGCCCAGTCCGATTTAGTTAGTTAGACAACTTGCAGTTAAATTTTAATCACGCAAGTTTGGTTTGATTAGAGGGGTTTGATAATATCAGTGATTTGCGTCTTTTAATAAGAGACTTTCATATACTTATTCCATACCTTCTCAAATTTTTATATTTTGAAACATGGAGCGAAATGCATCTAAGGTGGTAAAGCGAATAGCAAGCAAAGAGGGGGTTAGCACATGGGAGGTAGTGCTACGAGTGCTAAGGTGCTCCTTTCCAGTCGCTGGAGACAAGACTCACGCATGCCAGCGGATATCAGTTGCAGGACCGTCTAGGCCTGTCATCGCTTGGGGTCAGGGCCCCTGTGAATCTAATAGGTACACGAACATCGACGCCAATCTGTCCTTCAGTGGGTTTAATGCAAACCTGCATCTAGCAGTCTTACTCCTTGTCCTCTCCCCCAGTCACGGCCACAAATGTCATCATCATCTTCATCAGCAATACCGTCTCCAACATGAAGAGCCCAAATGTCAACTCGTGTACCATCATCATGTCGGATATCCCATTGTCTGGAAGTCGCGCTGGCTTTGATGAACAAAATGCGGTTGGGGGTTCAGAAAGGCATGTTAAAAGATCAAGAGGATGATTTAGGTCTGTCTGACGCCCTGTTACTGATGCCATCTTGAGGAGGTGAAGGAAGCCGGTCAATCGGCAGAAGAAAATCCCTGGGGCGAGTCGGCAACGCCTTTGCAGTGCCCCTTTGCCTTGGTGCCGGCAGCTTTTGGATGCAGAAAGTCAGGACGGACCAAGTCACCTGTGTTGATGAGTGTTGATGACGACATTGGCGGACGGGCGAGGATTCATCCTGGTCTTTTCGACAGAATTTGCTTGTTTGCGAGCGCTTCATCAGTCGGAGAGGAAGGGATAGGCGATGGGTAGTGTCCAATACGGGTACCGCCACAAAACAGGAGAGCGGCGGGTCGCAGCAGAGTCCGCTGATACCTGATTGATTCCAGCCAGCCAATGTCCAGACGCAAACCCCGCTCTTCGCTTCTTTTTCGCCGTCAAAAAGGTCCAGGACCTCTCAATGCCCTGGGGGCTTCTTTGAGCAGCCTCTGATTTCAACCACAGCGATGTCTATTGCCGCCTTTGCCGTAACGGCAATAAGTTGAGGCAAGAACCTTAAGTGGTAACCACCCTACCACATGTATTGGTCAAATGCTGCGGAATTGCATGAGTTGAATTGGCCTGGGAACACTTGTCCAAAAAGGCCAGGACCGACGACGGGCCTCCAACCACTGTCACCAACCTCTGTCTTCCGCATTTCTCCTTCCTCCGCCACCACAAGCGTTCCTCAGCTGCCCATTGTCTCTCAGAGTCATGATCAGGGATCAGCCTCCCGCTTTCAGCCTCCACCGTCGCCAAGTACACACAGCACTCCAGAGACCCATCCTACGGCCTTCTCATTCCGCCAGTTTGACGGACCCTGCATGCCGTTTACAGCGGCCAGTCTAGCAGCCAGCTTCTGTCTTCACAGTTTGGGTGCAGAAGAAAACAACTTAACCCAAACCATCCAAAGCCTAAAAGCCGCGAATGTAGGCATTGCCAGGCTTTTGGCATTGGAAATGTTGCCTTTCCGTTTTCTGGCTGGTGGAGAAAAGGATTGGGTTCCGCCCTCCGTCATGGCCCTCGCTTGCCGCCCAAATACCAGATGACGGCATGCAGGCATTTCTTTGCCAGAAAAGCCGTCACTGCCCTGGGCCAGCCACGGTCCATCTAAAAATTTCAAGCGCCCGTTGTATGCATCTGTGTCGGAAAAGTCCATTCTCACCACCGACACATGGACTAGTTAAGCTCGGCCAAGGCCGCTATATCTCTTGTGACAGCTCACTGGGTGAGCTGGGTGGATAGTCTCTGGGGGTGACGGTGGCTCTCAGGCTCGGCGCACGCTCTTTCAAAACCGCAGGGATGGTGCAGGGCTCTTTCCCCCCAAGGTCCTCTGGTGGCATTCACCGTGCCAGAGAAACAAGCCGTTTTGAAATTAAATTTCTGTCTTGGATGGACGTCCCCACACAGGTCAGGAGCTGTGCGACGGCTCTCGCAATAGAGCTCCGAGCGCTGGCTGGGTGACAAGAAACCTGTGCCAGGCAAGGTCGTGTGCAGGATAACGGGCGAAATTCTGCTGGCCCGCCTTAAGATACGGTAGGATGGAGCCATCCCTTGACCTGGGCCAACATGTATGAACCTTGTCGTTCAGAAAATTTCTAAAGAGCTACCGGGTCATGGACTGCCTGCTGAAGAAGGCTCGGAGGTCTGAGTTCGACTTCCACCGTTCGCACCCTGCTTTCGTCCCGCCTGGCTGCGTTTTGGCAGCGTCCAGCTCGGCTTCCCCGTCAACCGTCTCATTGTTTGGACGTATTGGGCAAACACGCTGGATTTCCCACCCTCAAATGCTCCAGCGATTTGTGCAGCAGTAGCAATGCCAATTCGCCAGTCGAAGTGACACATGGCCTGCAAGCAGCGGTACGGAACATCGGGGTGTTGAACCACCGAGAGTGGAGGCAGGTGGAAAAGAGCTTGCACCATTCCTTGCAGTTTTGAAGAAGCACACCAAAATGGTCATTGTGATGGACAATGCCTTGTCAGCCATGAGCATTGTGGTGATTCTTAGTTCTGGAACGATCGTTGAACACTCTGGCTGAAACAAACAGGGACCGACAGCGGACGGAGGAGGTGACGGACAACAGATTGCGAGGACACGGAGCCTTTCTCTCCGTCAAATCCAACAAGGGCCCGACAGTTTCACAGTTTCATCGGTCTTCATTAGGCAAATGGTTCAGGGTCCGAGCTTGTGCTAAAGTCGGCGCTTCAGTTCTCAGGGGTGGCATCATCTCAGGCAAGTCAGGGGCTGTTGTTGAAGCTGTGCCGGAAACCAGGCAGCGGAGGAGGAGGGAGGAGGTATTCCTAAGACACCGTTAGTTACGAGTCCCTGCCTTGGGAAAGAGTTGTTGGCGGCGATTTTTGAGGCGAGAGGAGGAAGTTGGAGGAAGATCGCAGTTTTGCTAGTGCCCTCGACCACAGATGGCTTGGGAAATTCAAAGGCTCCATCTATACATGAGTGCTTGGATGCCTCCATTTTCTCCAACATGATCCTGCATTAAGGCCATCAAAATGAACAAACAGTTACTGGGTGGCACCCTCCTGGCTCACCGTACAAAACCTTAACTCAGCACTTTCCTTCCACACACCACATAATAGAGAGTAAAATGCAGGAAAATGGAGACCTTGCTTGATTGATCAACTGGAGACATCTGTTTCGTATGCTTCACGTTCCCCAAATGTCCACGGGTGACAACTATCAGCGGTCGTGACAAGCAATTAGTGTGCCAAGTAGGCGTTTTAGCGCAAGCTGCAGCAGGGTGGCAGAAAGCCCCCTTTATTAAATTGGGTGACCTCTGGCTAATCTTTGTTTTTCCACCTCAACAACGCATGCCAGATGCAGAGGGCACCTACATCCAACACACAGAGATCAGATTAAGATCATGGGTGCACGAACTTAATCTGGTCTCAACACCGGATGTTTTGGCATGTGTTCCGGAACCCAAATAGACTTCTGGGATATTCCTAATATGGCCTATGATTTTGGCCGAGCTGGCTCGGTCACGAGCCATAGAGGTGTTGTCTGCCCAGCAGCCAGCCGTAATATCTGGAGCGGGACATTCAGCACAGCGCTGGAGGAGTCATTACAGACAAAACGGCATCCGGCTTTTCCCACTAGATAATGTGGAGCGTTTGACTATCATTAAGATGAATCAGTCATGGGATCTCTGATGATTGTTGTGGGCCCAATTGCCGAGGTCACCGAATAGTTGCCAGGTATACTTCACATTCCTTTTCGCAAACAGAAATGGGTTCCTCTTGAAAACTTTTTTTTAAAATGATAATTTTGTTACTGCAATTTTTATTCTCTTTTCCCCTACAGTTCTTTTTGCTGAGTTTTTGCTGTGAGGAGAGTCTGTAAAAGACAGCAGGATTTTCATGACAACACAGTATTTCCATTTACTCTCTTTATCTTTGAAGAATGTTTTCGCTATTGTCAATGGTTTTGTAGTCATGTTGCTCTCAGTTGAGGATACAGCAAGTAATCATGGTACTTTGGAACAGAAATCGTGACTTCTAAGTGGCATTTCTCCCTCAAAATTTTTTAAGATAGTGGTGATGATGTCATAATTTCTAACTTTTTTGGGGTCATGTTTGCTGCTGAGGTTACTAGCATATAATTAAGTACCTTTGGAACAGGAAATGTGGACTTCTCTAAGTGGGCATTTCTTCCTCTCACGAATTTTTAAAGGTAGTGCTCGATTGAATGAAAGTCAATATTTATAAATTTTTTGGGGGTACATGTAGCTTGAGGTACAAGCAATATTCATGGGTCCTTTGTAACAGAAGATGTGGCTGGTCTAAAGTGCATTTCCCCCTCACAATTTTTAAACAGTGGCTGGAGAAGTCATTTTTATAATTTTTTTGGGTCATTGCTGCTTTGAAATTGCGCAAGCAATACTACAGGTCCTATTATAAAAAAAGTAAATGTTGTTATTTCTTAACCATGACATTTGTTCTTCAACGCAATTGAACAAAGTGGCTCAAGGGGTCATGCTTTGATTTTTTGGGGGGCATTTTGCTGTGACATGCCAGCGTATACTACAGGCTCATATTACATAAAAAATGTTGTTTCTAACGACATTTGTTCTTCACAATTGACCCAAAGTGGCTCAAGGGTCATTGCTTATGAATTTGTTTGGGGGCATTTTGCTGGTGACATGCAGCTATACTAACAGGTCCTATTCTAAAAATGTTGTTTCTAACAGACATTTGTTCTTCACAATTGTTTCAAGAGTGGCCTCAAGGATGATGTGTGCTGTCAGAAACAGGAATAGGTAGGACAACTTGTTAATGGACAACATATTGCAAAATGGACTTGTTTTTGCAAGATCTTTTAACAAAGCTATCAATCCCTGGATATTGAGACAACACATTTAATACAATGAAAAAAAAGAGAAAACAATAGACATGGTGGGATTCCCTTCCTATTTTAAAAATGTAGTTTTTATAGAATTAAGAGTACTTAAAAAACTTGAATGTACCAAAATAGCTGTTTAAAAAATTCCTCTGGATTGTACAAGGGTGGTACAGGAAAACTTGACCAGAAGTAGGTTATTCAGAGGACATGGAGTTATGGAGCACGGACGAGAAACAAAAGTACAGAGAAAATTTCCTCCAGCACGTTGAGTAAAATGAGAAATAGAATGCCAAGATAAAGGGCACCTGGGTGTAACAGGAGCTGTTAACACACCAGTATTTCCAAGTGAAGCTCAATTGGTTTCCAACTCATAAGGAAGGGGCAGACGCTACCCAGGTATTGCTGTGTAACAGAGGGAAGGCTGGGAGTTCTCACACTTCCGCTTCCGCACTCTGCTCAGCACGACCAGTTTTCGTTTGCTGCTGTCGCATAAGGGCATTTTCAAAACCTGCGTGTTAATAGATGACGGACGCCCAGCCTGGGCTTTCACCGCACCCACTGTCACTCCTGCCCTGGGTCATGCTGTGGCCCAGGGACAGGGTATAGTCAATGTCCAGTTTCAACTAAAAAATGGTGGATGAAAGACTCCTTTTTCCGGTCACTTTTTAAAATGATGGGGGTCATGCAGGTTGGTTTGGGGCTTCATGCTGTGGCCCTGGGACAGGTAATAGTCAATGTCCAGTGAAAAGTAAAATGGTGGTTTTTTTTGAAAGTATCCTTTTTCCTGGCACTTTTTAATGTGGGGGTCATGCAGTTTTGGGGGCTCATGCTGTGGGCCCAGGGTGACTGTATAGTCAATGTCCAAGTTCAACTAAAATGGTGGTTGAAAGGGGACTCCTTTTTCCTCGGCCACTTTTTAAATGTGGGGGTTCAGCAGGTTTGGGGGCTAATGCTGTGGCCACCAGGGACAGGTATAATAGTCAATGTCCAGTGTAAACTAAAATGGTGGTTGAAAGACTCCTTTTTCCGGCACTTTTTTAAATGTGGCGGGGGTCATGCAGGTTTTGGGGCTATGCTGTGGCCCAGGGACACGGTATAGTCCAATGTCCAGTGAAACTAAAATGGTGGATGAAAGACTCCTTTTCGGCACTTTTTAAATGGGGGGGTCATTGCAGGTTTGGGGCTCATTGTGGCCCAGGACAGGTATAGTCATGTCCAGTGAAAACTAAAATGGTGGTTTGAAAAGACTCCTTTTTCCCGGGCACATTTTTAATTGTGGTGGTCTTGCATTTTTGGGGCTCATGCTGTGGCCCAGGACAGGTATAGTCAATGTCTCCAGTGGAAAACTAAAATGGTGGTGAAAGACTCTTTTTCTGGCACTTTTTAAATTGTGGGGGTTCATGCGGGTTTGGGGCTCATGCTGTGGCCAAGAAACAGGTATAGTCAATGTTTCCAGGTCAAACTTAAAAATGGTGGGTTGAAAAGACTACTTTTGCGGCACGTTTTTAAAATGTGGCGGGTTCATTGCAGGTTTGGGGCTCTTTCATGCTGCGTTCCAGGACAGGGATATACAATGTCCAGTTTCAAGTAACAAGATGGTTCAAATCTACTGTTGCTTCTGGCACTTTTTAACATTGTGGGTGATGCAGGTTTATGGGGTCAGGCCGTGTGGTACAAGGCAGGGATAGAGAATGTCTCGTGGTTTTTTTCTGTGACTTTTATAACCTAAGTGTGTTTGCTAAGTGTAGCACGTATCCATTTGACTCGTTGTGGATGTTAATTTCAGCTTCTCCACTGCCTTGTTTGGGTGTAAGAATGAAGGTGTGTGTTGCCTCTCCATAGACTTTTAATGGTTCATCGGCATAATTTCGATGCTCTCTTCGAAAAACACTTATCGATAGCGGTGACCCCCGACTATCGACTATCGATCGATCTCGATAGCCAACGCAATCGCTCAACACTAGTGATTACACACCAATGTCAACACACAATGTCTAGCAGTGATAACTGCGGAGGGAAGTCCTAGATTGCAATGCAGTACTGGGACTTGTTGGAAAGAGAATTGCTTGGTGAATATTGACACTACCACAAAAAAAGGACGTTTACTGCAAAAAGTGGGATTTTATGATAGATGAATAAGGAGGCAAACAAAAAAAAAAGACAAATGAAGGTGGTGGTATATCTTTACTTTTCCATACAAATACTGTTTATAGTGTTCTATGAAAACTTTAAACTCCCAGATAACTACTTTTACTAGTCAGAATAGTGCAGTAGTTTAGCTTATTCTTCCCATGAAAAACAATGGAAATCTCACATAATAGAATCATAAAACCATTGCGACCTCAGCCACCTCACATTTGCAAACATTTTTTATTATCTCAGATCATATGAATTGGAAAATGAAGCAACTTTGCAGTAGGTGTTAATTAAAAATGTCCCATCATTATGTTCCACTATCACCTATGCAAACTTGTCCATGGCAACAGAATACAAACTCTATGTAGTCTACATTCACATTCCCTTCTATCTTCACATAACTTCTCGGTAACCAAATGCCTGCAAAGATAGGGCAAGAACAAATTCCAAGACCCCCAGATAACATCACACAGAATGGTAGTACATGTTTGATAAGTGGTGCAGACTAGACAGTAATACTTTTTAGTAAGTCAGTGTAGCTTTCATCAGTATCCATGAAATTGTCTCACAGTACTTTATAAATGTGTGTCATTGTGAGACACATTTATGCACCAAAGAAGGCACAGAAAGTTTCTACAGCAAAAATTTGTCTCAGCTTTGCCACTTTGAAATTGGCATGGACCAGAACGACATTTTTGTACCACATTCTGTCAAGACACATTCCTAAAAGTGTCTAATCTTATGAATGTAGTGCGACATGGCCCCTAATAATTGTTGCAGACAAAGGTGTCAAGAATGTCGGAAGTGCACCAGTTTTGGATGAAAGACCTTTTAAAAATAAGTCAGACAGGGCAACTACAGTTTTCTCGACGCAAATCACGGCAGAAAACTGACGCAGCCCCGTTCTTACATGTCCCCCAATCTGGTTAATTTCTATTACCATGCAAGTACAGGGGACAATACGTATGAATGGGGCTGTGCCAGTTTTCTTTGAACCAAAAAAGAGTTGTAGCCCTGTCCAAAATAAAAAATAGATTACCTAAAATTATGTGCTTCTCACTAGATATAAATTCTGATTGTCCCAAAAAGGCCCCAAAAGTTTGGCGTGAAACTGCTAAACAAATATAAACCACGTTTGAGACAAATTTTTGGCGCATAGACTCTTTCATAATACTGTCGTTTCTACACTCCTCTTACCCAAATTTAGAGGGCATGTGGCTCAATTTAATAAAAATGTCTCCCATGGTCTGCATATAGGAGCTGCATGTTAAATTTATCGGGATGATATTAAAAAATGATTGTAAGGGCAGACATAACTTTTAGGGAACAGCTTTAACTCAAATGTTGAAAACTCATTTATTGAAACCTGTCACTTGGAAAGATACCATTTAACTTTGAACATCTAAATTTGTAGCATCTATAAACAATTGGAATCAAGTTAAACACATACATTAGGATAAGTACATTAGATTAATGTCTGATCAGTCATAAATGCTAATAGTTTAAAAAAAGAGTGTGAAACAGTGTTTGCACAAAGTGATTATTGTGGAGACCCAAAGGATCATCCGTTGGCCCAGCTGAATTGCAGTTAAAGATGCAATGCAATTTGAACCTTTAGAACCTTTTCCTTAGCTGAACCCAAGAAAAGCCAGCCATCCCAATGATAACTTAACTAACCCCCATTAAAAAAATTTTCCCCTACTCATAGATTAGGGTTTTCATGTAGGCAAAGGCAAATAAAGATTAATACCAAATACATTGCTGTTCGGATTTGCTTAATTTCAAATATAAACAGTTTTTTCTTGCTTGTTTACGTGGTTTTTTAGGTTAAATTTACCCTTCTTGCTTTGCTTGGCTGGGATGGTGTCCTATCAGAAGACCGATAGCTTACTGAGAGAAAATTCAACCCTTTTAAAAATACCAAACAGAGACAGCTCATGCACCTTGCTGTCAGGTATGCAGTGACACTGTTATCTTAGTATGTCAATGCACAAATCACAATGTGAATGTAAAAAAATTTCTTTGTTCATCTTGACAGATTCCTCTCAAAACAAACACACCTTTGCTAGCTAACATTTACACCTTGGATGACATAAATTTTTTTCAATACCCACCATAAAACCCAAAGTCCTTTTAAAAAAGCACTGTAGGAAAGGAGTAGCAAAGTAGATGTCATAATATGTAGCTTTGCCCACAGCCTGCACAGTAAGAGAGATTCAGAAATTAGAGATCGAAGGACAGGCGAGCTGGTTCTGTGAAAACAGCCAAATAGGAAAACTCTCTTAAATCCCCAGTGCTACCTTAAAAACTAAATTTTTATGTTATTAAAAATATATTTCATATATGTTTGCTTAACCCATTCCAAATACAGCAATTTTTGTATTTTTAATTCCCTTTCGACCCCACCGATTGACGTCGGCTGGGGCAGGTGTTGTCTACAGGGCGTCTTTTGGCTCGCTGCCAGACATGGGAAATTTTTGGTCGGGGCCCGCAGCTCGCTGAGTTGGGGGCTGATCCCAGAAACTTTCCTGTGACACCGCAGCAATCAAAGGGTTTCCCGTGATTGTAAAACCCCTGGGGGCAAGCCCAGGGAAAAGGCTTAACATAGCCCTGGGGACCAGAGTAGCCAAGGGCGTCTTTAATAGCCAGTGACCCGACAGACGTGTGGCATTTAATAAAAAATTATTGTGCTATATTACCCCACAAAAAAAAATACAATATTAGATATCCCACGACCGTAAAAACCTTAAATTTAAATTAACAAGTTATTAAGTTGAAATGTGAATGTTAAAAAAAAAATTAAAAAAAAAAACACATTTTTTTTAAAAAAGATGTAAAAAAAAAAATTCGCAATTATTTTATAATGAATTTAAAACTATTCCCCCCTAAAGTACAATTTGTCTAGAATAAAACGGGCCTCATACAAGCCTCAAGAAAAAAAAAAAAAAGCATCTTTGAAACCAAGAGGCAAAAATAAAAAAAAATTTGGGGTTTTTAACTACTTTTCAGGCCTTTGGTTAAGTGGTTTAATTTTCTTTTAAATTGGGCCAATATATGTAAAGAGAACAAAAAAAAAAATGTTACATGGAAAGGAGAAAAAACACAACTGTGCCTATTGTTTTATTTAGTTTTGTTTTAGTTTTGTTCTTGCTGAGTTAACTATGCATTATAAATGACATGTTATCTTTATTTCTTAAGTCTGTAAAATTACAGAAATATCACATTAGTTTAGTTTTTGTTAGGTTTTACTACTTTAAAAAAGCACATGCCATTGAATGACAGAGGGGACACCCCCTCTAACTGCCTAGGTGCCATGCTTGCTATAGACCAAAGCAACTTGGGGGTTTAATGAAATAACCTATGAGAGTATTCCTTGCAAATGGAAAGGAAACCCTGTTCAGGATCCTCATCTTGTGGCCAGAGTGGCCAGCTGCTACAAAGAGCGTCTCTCACTTTGAAGGACTACATAGGCATTGTTCAATGCTTAATTTTAATCTTCTGTGGTGGTGCTGCAGTAATAGTGAATCATTACTACTATGTTTTCCCACGGATAATATAGAAAGGGTTTCTGCCAGGACCCCCATTGATCACTCACTGAGGGTCTTGGCAGAAACCCTTTGAAATCAGCTTATTTTCAAGGCAACCTACTAAAAAGAACCTATTACCCCTTACTGCATCTTGACATACTAGTACATCCTGGTGGCATTAGGAGGCTATGTAGTGGGATCACGGCACAGTCCCGCTAAATAGTTGGTGACAACTGCCGCTAACAGCATGGAATGCATTCGGAGCTGCTTAGACACCACTGCGAACGTGGCCTCAGCGTCTAAATAAATGAGAAACCGCCATGTTTCCAGGCAAGCTTCCGGCAGGAAGAAGTAAAGCCACCATCTTTGTACACCCTATTGCATTGTTTATACAATGCAATAGGCTGTATTAATGATTGTGCCCCCTAGTGGTCAAGCCCCTGTTAAAGTAAATAAAACATGTTTTAAAATATAAAAAAATAAAAAATATTGAAAAATATGAAATCACCCCACCTTTGCCATTTTACAAACAAAAATCTAAAATAATATAAAAGTTACACATAATTGGTATTGCCGTGTTTGTAAAAGTCTGGTCTATTAAAATATAACATCATTTATCCCATACGCTGAACAACGTAGAAGAAAAAAAATTCCTAGTCGCATGTATACTAAACTAGGACCAATAAAAAGTACACTTCAGCCCGCAAAAAATATACCCTCAGACAAATCTGTATATAGACGTACAAAAAAGTTTTTGGTTACAGAAATTGGTGCCGTGCTAAAAATTGTAAAATACCGTATATACTCGAGTATAAGCCGAGTTTTTCAGCACAAAAAATGTGCTGAAAAATCCCCCCTCTGATTATACTCGAGTCACTGTCGGCGCTCGGTTGCTGCGATGGCCCGTGCGCCGACAGGGACGCTTAAGTTATATGCGGCAACTCAGGGAGAGCATATAACTGAAGCCCGAGTCAGCTGACAGCAACTCCTCCGGAGCGAATGCAGGAGAAGAGATACCCACTGCGGGCAAGCGCTCCCTGCTCCGCAGTGGACTCCGGGCGGCCGCAAGCTCACGGCCGTCCGGAGTTTCCAGCACAGGCAGCGTGTGTCATCACGCTGCGTGCGCGGCCTGATGACGTCACCCGCCTGTGCCGAGAAGACCGAGGAGAGCACCCGGGAGACGGAGCAGCGGGGATCGAGGTAAGTTGTTGTTTTTTGTTTTAAAACGATGCCTATACCTGCCTAGTACTGCCTATACATGCCTAGTACTGCCTCTACCTGCCCTATACCTGCATAGTACTATCTATACCTGCCCTATACTTGCCTAGTACTGCCTGTACCTGCCTAGTACTGCCTATACCTGCCTAGTACTGCCTATAGCCTGCCTATACCTGCCTAGTACTGCTTATACCTGCCCTATACCTGCCTAGTACTATCTATACCTGCCTAGTACTGCCTGTACATGCCTAGTACTGCCTATACCTGCCTAGTACTGCCTATAGCCTGCCTATACTTGCCTAGTATTGCCTATAGCCTGCCTAGTACTGCTTGTACAGCCTATACCTGCCTAGGGGACCTATACCTGCCTATTGCCTGTCTAGGGGGACCTATGCCAGCCTATACCCTGCATATACCTGCCTATAGCCTGCCTAGGTGACCTATATCTGCCTATAGCCTGTCTAGGGGGACCTATGCCTGCCTATACCTGCCTATAGCCTACCTAGGCAACCTATACCTGCCTATAGCCTGCCTAGGGGGGGACCTATACCTGCCTATACCAGCCTATAACGACCTATACCTGCCTATACCCTGCCTATGAGGACCTATACCTGCCTATGGGGGCAATTGCCTGCCTATAGCCTGCCTAGGGGGACATATAGCTGCCTATACCAGCCTATGGGATACATTAAACTGCCTTTACATGCCTATAACTTGCCTATGGGGGACATTAAACTGCCTATACCAACCTATATCTGCCTATAGGGGACATTAAACTGCCTATGGGGGACATTAAACTGCCTATACCAGCCTATATCTGCCTATGGGGAACATTAAACTGCCTATATCTGCCTATGTAATTTTATTGGTATGTATTTTTATTTTTAATATTCACCAGTAGCCGCTGCATTTTCCACCCTAGGCTTATACTCGAGTCAATAAGCTTTCCCGGTTTTTGTGGCAAAAGTAGGTGCCTCGGCTTATACTCGGGTTGGCTTATACTCGAGTATATACGGTGCTTGGATTTTGTGTTATGGTACCAAAACATAACGGATTTGTTTCAATCTGAAGAATATAGATTATACATAATTTAGACAAAAGGTTGAATACCGTAAACAAAAAAAACCTCCCACAAACATGGTGCAAGTACGTTTTTTTCACATTTTGTCCCACTTAAAATTTTATTGCGGTTTCCCACTATATTCTATGTAGATGAAAATATATATAAAAAAAAGTTATGGCTCTGGGAAGACAAGGAGGGAAAATCTAATGAAATAAAAAAAAATAGGCTGTGACGGGAAGGAGTTAAAATCACACACCTTTTAGAGCATGGTATTAGAAACGGCTTTGTGTGAAGTAATTTTTAGATAAAAGCAACCATAGTTGTAAAATTATAAAATGTGTGGCAGTTGAAGCAGCATTTGGTGGTATGCTGCAAATCTGTCATTTTAGTCTCAAATTACTCTTTTAATTTTATAAACACTGAATTTATTTTCTCTAATCCACTATCCAATCATTTCTCAAGCATTCTGTGAGAAACTCACACATGCAATTTAATGTTTGCACTGTTATTAATTACAGAAATTGCATAATTCAATGTGTTGTATATACAAAAATGAATTTTTTATAGAACCTGAGAATTTTGCTCCAAGTAAAATTGCAGACAAAAAAAAGATCTGCATTGCAATACTCCGGTAAAAATAAAGCATCCACTTTTTCCAAAAATGTTATTCTGCTGATACAACATGTATTACCAAAATAAAAACACTGCAGAACTTCTCAGTTAGTTACTTTACATCAAATGATCACTATAGCTAATCAATCAGTCAAAAAACAAAATCTGGTCAAAACATCCATTTTGAAGACTAAACGTATAGGTGCACACTGGTGTGACAGTCAAAAGCTATGCAACACAACACAATATCAGCAGCACTCTATAGGCACTAAAGATGACCTTTTTGACCATTTTTTGTGCCTATAGAGTGCTGCTGATATTGTGTTTTGTTTGTATAACCAATCAAAGCTACTTCTATTTTGTCCATGCTGATGTCTCATCATGGGGCAATGCTTGGCTGCTGAGATCACATGACGCACATAGAGCCACATTACCTTGCACAGATGATTAACAAGAAGGACTAAGGATTGACAAGCAAGAATGGGTGGCACTGAATCGATGCCAAGTCAAAAGTATCTTATAATTTGTTTTGTTTCACTGTTTTAGATGTTTTAAAAACATTTCTAAATCATGGAAACCCTGAAAAAAATCATTTGACTGAAAGCACAGTCTTTATTCAAGTCCTACCCACATGATTCAGAAAGCTGAGATCTAGGCTATTAAATGGAGTGTCTTTATGCCTATTCCTGTGTTTACAAAACTGACATGAGGATGAATAACTAACAAAATTATGGATTGGCAAGTTAAAAATTGTCATGAATGCTCAGACCTTCCATTTTTGTCAACAGCATTAGAAGGGTGCAAAGTGTGAACAGAAGCCTCATGGTGTCCTAAAATTGATTAAATAAAAAAAAAAACATAGGGGACATGTATGAGACTGGTGCCAACTCGCCAGTTCTACCTCTGTTTTTAATAGTGCACAATTTGACATTAGGTATGAAAGTGTCTCACAATTGGTGCGCCAAACATTTGATGCATAGAGTGTATGCGGAAAAATTTGTTTCAGCCATGCCACTTTGAAACTGGTATGGATTTCTATGACAATTTTGTGCCAAACTTTGGTACCATTCTGTCATGACACGCCCCTGCATCTTTGGTGCATTCAAAAGTGTTGTGTTTGGTGCAGATTATGGCAAATGTTGTCGTACAACGGTTCACACTATAGAACAGGGCTACGACAGTTTGTTTGGCTCAAAGCATGGCAAAACAATGGAGCAGCATTTATACATGTCAGCCATAGTTTAAAGTTCATTACCCACTAAATCTTACACTGCCCCTGAACTCTAAAATTTTTTTTTTTCTCTCTTTTCCACATCCCAAAAAAA
>JAODAL010019883.1:0-70869 GCA_025379985.1 Phyllomedusa bahiana | reverse complement strand
CCCCGAGATCATTTCCCCTGTGGGCCCCAGACCCCCCAGTCCGACACTGTTGACATCTCGTTACAGTTGACGAAAAAGTGGTACACTTATCCTGCAAGGGGCACAGGGAGCATTTGTTTAAACCAAATTAATAACACCCTTTAAAATTAAGCCACGTAGTAGTTGACTTTGATGGAGAGTACAGACTAGGTGATAGAACATTGCTCTTTTTGAAACCAAATTACATCCCTCACTTAAGACCCTCTTAAGAATAGAATCTGTGTACAGAGTGGGTAAGTATTTTTTCAATATGGCTACAATCTGGTTATGCTCTTTACTGTATTGCGTACTAAAATATACTGAATTACCAAACCTATTAGCATTATCTTTGACTTTATCAACCAAAAGTGCATTTCTGTCTTTCTTATCTGCTATATTACTAGCTCTCGCTAGTGTGTATGTGGGATATCCTCTTTTAGTTAAGCTAGATGTGATCTGATTTTTTTCTTTTTGATAAGCCTCCAAATTGTTTCAAGTGCATTTGGCCCTAATATATACTCCAACAGGCAAATTTTTTATAACTTGTTTCGGATGGCAACTGGAAGCATTTAAAATTGCGTTTCCTATATGTAGAAGAAAAAATACGTTTTTCATTCTCCTTAGTTTGAAATTGCAAATCCAAAAAAGTGATATTATTAGAATCATTAATGTAAGTAAACTGTAGCTTATCTGAATTGCTATGAAGATAAGAAACAAACTCCGGTACGGCAGACAATCGACCCTGCACCAACATTGGGAATGTGTGGAAGAGACCTGGGATCGGATTTTGGTCAAGACATGCTTGAATCTGATTCAGAGCCCAGAAGGATTCAGGCCGTATTGAAAACCAAAAGGTGGATTTCCCAAATACTAACACAATAATAAAAATTAACATTTTGATTTTAAGAAGCAAAACAGTAACAATGCAGTTACAGGAAAGAACTAAGCAGATGCTAAATACTTGCAAGTCAAATTTATGTATAAGATAGGTAGGATGACTGTATATAAAATTACAGTAGCCCTATGTAAAAAGCTGTAGTGGATGGAGAGATAATGGAGCCTGAAAGTCACACATTAAAAATTTTTTTACCATTTCGCTTGTCAGTGTAAAATATATTAATTGGATATGACTTTAGAACACACAAAAATTGTAAATATGCAAAACACTGCAGGAACATTTGTGAAGTCTCTGAATTTGTTCTGAAAATAGTATTGCCTCCATCAGATCCTGAATATATGACATCACATCTGATCTCATTATTTCCAGGCTAGAGAACAGCCTCTCTAGACTAACTTGGGTTGGGGCAAAGCAGTGACCACAGGGGCAACTTCTCTAACAATGTCAGGGTATAAAGGAATTGCCTCAGCCACAGTCAGTATTGATGAATGGTTGAACTCTTCTACTTCTTTGAAAGCAGGTGAGAAATTTTGCTGAAATCTGTTTGCCATGGAGCGGAACCTTTTCCCCTGGGGCAGCACTTTGCCTGCTCCATGTCATCAATTACACTCCTCATGTGATAAGGCTGAAGATATGGAAGCAGTAGCACTGGCCGGACCCAATTCCTCTTGCTCTTTGCACTGCATGAAACTAACTGGACCAACTTATAATATATTTTGGGAGTCGGAGTCTGTCCCTTTTATGACGACTCCGACTCCTGCAAAATAGACTCCAACTCCACAACCCGACTTCGACTCCACAGCTCTGGAAAAAACATGAGTGGGATCTGTGTGTAATTTACGGTAAATGCTGTTACCTTCCAACATTTTTGTGATCTCTGAGACATAAAGGTCACTGTCCAATATGAACCGACTGTGAGCTGATACATTTTTTTTCTTTTTCTATATTTGTAAGAGCATATGTTTAAACTTGTAGCCATTTATCCTATATATTGTATACTATATTTCACACGCAGTATCCCACAAAAGTGAGTACACCCCTCACATTCTTGAAAATATTTTAATATATCTTTCCATGGGACAACACCATGCGGCATGGCACCCACCAAAATCTGCGCTCCAAAAACAAAATAATACTCCCTCCTTTGTATACCCTGTCCTGCACCCAAGCAGCAGTTTACAGCCACATTTACACTCA
Organism: Phyllomedusa bahiana; assembly: GCA_025379985.1. NCBI lineage: Eukaryota > Metazoa > Chordata > Amphibia > Anura > Hylidae > Phyllomedusa > Phyllomedusa bahiana. Next base: position 68,756 of record JAODAL010019883.1, on the reverse strand, counting down.
CAAGTAAACCCCTCACATTTTTGTAAATATTGTATTATATCTTTTCATAGGACAACGCTGCAGATATGACACTTTAATGCAATGTAAAGTAGTCCGTGTACAGCTCATATAACAGTTTAAATTTGGTGTGCTTTCAAAGTAACTCAACACAGATTCTCTCAGCATGAAAAAACCCCATTAAAAAATACAACTTTTATTAAATACTTTTAAGAATTTTCACACAAAAACAAAAATCCCCTTTTTCGATAATTACTCCTATAAAGATACACAATGATAAACCTATTGAAATAGGTGACGCAGTTCAAATTGCAAAAAAATCTATATACCGTATGTATATCTAGATATGCTTACTCACGATACCAATTTCTCCCGATGATTCCAGATGAACGGACACAATCCTGGAAGAAAAAGAGATGCTATCCAATAAGGCCCAAGCATGGACTATCCCTGCACCAACCCTATGTAAGGTCCTAAATAAGGTACTTATGAGGTCATCGCCCTGATGAGGGCGGCCCCACTTGTCTATAGCTGACCCTAAGGTCATCTGATATTCCCTAATTTGGACCAAAATGTGTACTATACATCCTCAAATGCAAAATAATCTCCCGACGCGTTTCCCCTATATGGCGAGGTTCATCAGGGGAGTGAGAATATTCTTATGCTACAAAAAAGATTCAGTGCGCCATGATGTTAGAGTGTATCCAAAATGAGTCGGAAACCTCCTTAAATACTCCCACTAATCATTTGCATGTAAAATAAGCTACTTACCTAACTCTTGTAGGTTTACACATCACCATGGATGCTTACAATCAAACTATGCATCATAAGATCCGCATTACACATGCATAGGATACTAGTGGGCATGTGTTCTATATCTAAACGAGGCCCCATTACGGTGTCCTCGTATTCTTATCACACATCACAGATGTCACTCTGTCGCGCATGCACCTGTACTCAGCAGACGCCACAATTGTGTACTTGTAACTACATCATGTCACATCACTTACTACTGAGCGCATCAACCTTCAATAAATGCATTTAATAAATACATACATGGACAGTACCAATCATACCATGAGATATATTGATCACCTATAAGCACTTATGGGTATCCCCCTGTCACGTATGCGTACACAGCAAATGCCTCTATGTTGTACTCGCAACTTAATCATGCATGCGCTCAACACCGCTAGCTACCAAGCACATCAGTCCTAAGCAGACACATTTCAAAAGAACATACATAGAAGATACCAATTCACGCCTATACTACTATACAGTATGAATCACTTATGGTCCCATAGATGGATAACACCAAAGGGACATAAAAAAATTCTCAACATATAAGTAAATTCATTATTTTTAAACATACAGGTATTATAATTAAATCATAATCCTATTATGTGAGAGAAAAAATATCTACATATTTACATGCAAAAGAAAAAAGGGACAATAAATGACTAAAGGGAGGAAATGGGGAAATTTCCCCCCCCTTTAATTTGATAAAAAAATAAATTTGGGAGTATAAGACCTAATTCAGGTCTGATATCTCCCCCCACAATTCACAAGTTTAAATTTTAATATGCAGTCCGAGTAGCGGCAGCGAAGACTTATAAAAAGTATTCAAACTGCAAGGATTCATTTAGCCCTTTTTTGATTTTTACAGATTTTAAAATCTATAATCCTTGAGCTTTTCTTTCCTCAAAATCCTCAAATCTAAATTACCTCTCCAAGGTGAAGGATGAATAACTTCTATCACAAGAAATTTAAGACAGGCAGGGTGACCACCATGTGCATCCCAAACATGTCGGGCAATCGCTGTATCTCTTATTCAGCACATCACCCAGATGATCACTCACTCGACGACGTAATTGGCGAATGTTTTTACCCACATAGATAATACAATCGCTAAGAAAACCCAGGGCCTCTTTTTATAATAAAAAAACCCCAAGGAAATATCTTTTTCATTATGATCAATTACATGATTTGTCTTTTGTACGGGGGACAGACACAATTGCACCCCATCTAAACCATTCGTACGGTCAACTAGCCATGTTCCTTCTATCTTAGGATGGTGATAATGGCTATGCACCAGTCTATCTCTTAGGGATCTCCAACGTCGGAATGTTATTTGTGGTTTCTTAGGCAATATGTCAGAGAGGTCATTGTCAGATTGTAAGATGCTCCAATATTTCGCCACAATCTCTCTAATCTCTTTAGCTTTGTCGTCAAATGTGGTTATGATCCTGACTGTATTTCCCCCTTCTCCCATTTTTTCTTTGGAAATAGCTTTGAACGTTCCCGTTTTTTTTCACAATTTAAGGCCCTTGTCTGACCCCCGAAACTACCACAGGAGGAAAAAAAGCTGATTTTAAATTTTCCCTGTTCGTTTGTAGAAGTATTAAATGAAACGTTTTGTTCACCCCCAAAAAATTGTCCTCGAGGGCAGGGCCCACACTATCGCGGATGGGCCCACGGTATCGCAGAATAGGCATCCCTTCTCCATCGTGGAGTAGGCCACTTCCCTCAGCAGAAGCATCCGGCTCGGGCCAAGTCACTGGCATCAGTTTGTACTAAAATGCCCGGTGAAGTCGGCTTTGTTAGTACTGGGGGGGAAAGGGCGGCCAAAAACTGTTCTCAAGTGTTTGTCCAAAAACCAGGGAAAATTTTCCTGGGGGTCCCCCAGGGGGTTTGGGGGCTACTAAGGTGGAACAAACCTCTATGTACCCCCGGTCCTGGGGGTGGGCCAGGATGCGATGGCATCCACTTTTCCAGGCTCTGGCTTCAAGGCCCCCCCACCTATCCGGTGTCCCTGGTAGTGGATCTCGCTCATGCCCAGCTGGAACTTTTCTGGCTTGTGGCAAGAATTTCCTGGGGAATTTGCCCCAGCAAAATGTGTCAGACGCTGGAAGTGATCCCACCAGGTGGGAATAAAAACGGCTATGTCATCCAGGTATGCGGCCGCATACCCTTCGAGTCCCTTGAGCAGCGTGTTGACCATCCGCTGAAAAGTGGCAGGAGAATTTTTCATGCTAAGAACGACATGACGGCGGACTTGTACAGTCCGAATGGGGTGATTAAGCCTCACTGGTCAGGGTAATCTGCCAAAATCCCTGGCTCAGATCCATGATGGTAAGGTACTTGCCCCCAGCCAGCTGATCGAGCAGGTCATCGATGCACAGCATTGGGTACGCATCAGTGACCCTGACAGCATTGAGCCTCCTGTAGTCCACGCAGAACCGGGTGGTCCGGTCCTTCTTGGGGACGAGGACTACAGGCGAGGCCCAGGCACTGTTGGATGCCTGGATGACCCTAGCTTCAGAATTTCTCCTTGCGCATGTGCTGCTGCACTTTGGGGGAGATCAGATATGCTAAACGCTGGATTGGGGAGTGATCCCTGGTGTCCACATGGTGGGTGGCCAACTCCGTCCTTCCAGGCACATTGGTGAACAACTCTCGGAAGGGGTGGAGAGTTGCCCACAGCCGTTGCTCCTCCAGGAACAGTCCGCAAATCTCCACATCCTCTATGGATCCAGCCGCCCTGACTGGGGTTTAGCATATCCAGGAGGGTCTCCGTCTCTCCTTCCTCGGGCAGGTTACACACGGGAAAGGTACATGCCTCTCGATTATGCTTTGCCCTCATCATGTTCACGTGGAAGCCCTTTCGCCTTCCCCGGTCGTTATCCAGGGTGATTAGGTACGTGACGGCGTTGAATTGCTGGTGCACGACATATGGGCCTTCCCAGGCTGCCTAAAGCTTGTCCTGGTGTACGGGGACCAGTACTCACACTTTCTGACCCACCTGGTAGGTCCTCTCACAAGCGTTCTTATCGGACCACTGCTTCTGATCGGCCTGGGCCCGCAACATATTTTCATGCACAAGCTGCATCAAGGCCTGCATTTTGTCACGGAAGCGCACAACATACTCGATGACAGACACCACCGGGGTGGCCTAGTCTCCCTCCTAGGTCTCCTTCACCAGAACCAGGGGCCCCTCTACACATCGCCCATACAGGACCTCGAAGGGGGAGAACCCTGTTGAGGCCTCTGGAACCTCCCGGTAAGCAAATGGTAGGTGTGGGAGGTACCGCTCCCAGTCGCGCCTGTGGGTGTCAACCAACATCTTAAACATCTGCTTCAGGGTGCCATTAAACCGTTCACACAGGCCATTGGCCTGTGGGTGGTACGGGCTGGCCACCAGATGTTGCATCTGTATCTGCCTACAGAGGGATTCCATTAACTGTGGCATGAACTGGGTCCCTCGATCATTAGGGAATGCCCACTTGAGAGAAAATCTCCAGTAAGGCGGTGGCCACCTTGTCGGCCCAAATGGACGACTGCTTCCGGGTACAGAGTGGCATAATCTACTACCGTCAATATGAAGTGTTTCCCGGATCTGCTGGGAATGGACAGCGGTCCAATTTAATCCACTGCCACCCTCCTGAAAGGCTCGTCAATGATGGGCCGAGGTACCAGTAGGGCTTTGAGCCTCGGCCCGGCCTTCCCCACCCTCAAACAGGTGTCACACGAACGGCACATCAGACCCCATCTTTGGCCAGTAGAAATGCTGGGTCAGCCGTCCTTTGCCCTGGTATCCCTGGGTTTTCCGGCCATCGAATCTCGGCGAAAACCCCAAAAAAACCCTTAAAAGCCCGAACGGAAAAGGGTCCCAAACCAAACCCAATGGGCCCCCGGGGCCACGACTCCGGTAAACCGTTTTTGACCGTCACGGGTACGGGCCGTCCTTGGCCCAAAAGACCACGCTGCCTAAAAACCTCCCGCCCAAGCCGGGGCCCAAAGGAAGGGGGTGGGGGGCACCGGGCCCCTGCGGTCATTTTTCCCCTGGGACCTGTATCCTCCCTCCCAAACCCCCTGGCACTTTACCTGGTCCATTGGGAGGGGGGCCGGTGGGCCCCCTCCTAAGGGCCCCTCCCTGGCACTTCCACGGGTGCGTGAAAAGCGGCCACAAACGGCGGGAAAAAACCACGGGGGGGCTCCCCCCCCCTAAAAAGGGCGCCCCTTTTACCAGTTTCCCAAATCCCCTGTGCCCTCCCTTAGTGGGGATGGGATTTTTTTTGCTTTTTTTTAAATTCCCTTTAGGGGGGGAAAAGGGACCCTCCCCTTGTGGCCTTTCCGGGGAGCCCTGCCTCCTCTGAAAGCCCCCCCACCCAGCTGCTCCCCCCTGTTATGTCCCCTCTCCCCAAACACCGGGGGAACAAAAAAATTTCCCAGCAGGCTTGCTGGACACACCCGGGCGCCTCATTGTTTCCCCTCTGACCTAAAACTCTCCCCCGGAGGAAGGGACACATCAAAATCACCCACCCCCACACTCCCAGAAAAGGGGGGTTTTAAAAAACTTGCCCCCATTTTAAATTTAACTGGGGTGGGTAATACATTGCATTTTGGGGACAGCAAAACCCGGGGGGGGGGTTTCGGGACCCAAAAGGGTCCACCACCCCCCCCAAGTCTGTCCCTAACAGAACACGGGCGGGAAAATGTTCGTATAGCCCCACCTCCCTCACTTCCCAAAACCCCCTTTGCCTGGCCCCCTTAAAGTCCAAATACCCCTTTTTTACGGGCGGGCCCCCAGAACGTTTTCCCCCCAATTTCCCGGGAAAGAAAAAAAATGGCCCTTTGGGGGAACCCCAAACCCTCAGGCCCACAACAGTCATCTCAACGCCGGTGTCCAAGGTCCCATGGCCACAGCCCGGCCAAAGGGGGACAGGCGGGGAAAGTTCCCAAAGGGGGCCTTCCCCACCCCAAACAAAAAAAAAACCCTTGGGGGGGCCTTGGAACGGGGCCCGGGAGGGGCCCTTCGGGGGGGGGGGCCCCAATGGGGCCTTGAAGTGTCCCGGCGTTTAAAAAGGGTTTACGAGTAAAGGGGTTCCCCCAGGGACCGTGGAAGCGGGGGGGCGGGGCCCCCCTGGCTCGGGAGTGGGAAACAACGGCAAAACTGCCCCCTTACCCCCTCCTCCAGCTGATTGTTTCCCTGGCCTCCGGTGCCCGTTTTATTGGGGCAAAATTCGTCCCAATTTTTGTTTGTTGGGGGAAGCGCCCTCGGGTTTTCCCCTGTACACAAAGGGCTGCGGGAAAGGCCCCTCTGGGCAGTTTCCAAAAAAACTGCTCTGTCCGCGATGAGCCCTTCACTGATGGGCATTGGGGGATCTCCAACCCTGGGGTTCCAATAGTCGACTGCCCCTCAAAAAGGGCCCCCACATGAATTTTGGCCCAGTTTCCCCGTTGGGACCCCCCCGAAACCCAAACTCCGGAGTTTTTTTCCTGTCCCATCTCAGGGGGGGAGGTTGAAAATTGCCTAAATCACGCCTGCTTAAACTTTCCATAGGTCAGGGTGGCATCGCGGGGCGGGCCCCCCAAATATCTCCAGGGTTTTATCCCGAGAGAGTATTTTGGGAACCCAAACCAATGGACCTCTGTAGATGGTGCTGGCGAAAAAATTTTTTTCGAACACCAGAAAAGGGGTTGCCCCGGGTTCCCGCCTTTATCCCCGGAAATTGGGAAAGCCCCTCTCCCTTTTTTGGGACTTGGGTTTCGGGGGACTCTTAAAATACCCGGGGGTAGGCTGTCCCTTTTTTGTAGCTGGAGCATCTGAAATTTGGGTGCATGTTTTTCACGCGGTAAATGCATCCCCGGGCTCACAACTTTTTTCTGCACCTCTGTTTTGCTCACGACTTTCGGGCACCTCTGCTTCTCCTTAGGGTTTCGGGCACTGCAAAGGAAGGAAATTGTAGGGCCCGAGGTCCCCAGCCTCAAATTTAAGCCGGGCCCAGTTTTGCGGGGGAAAAAGGCGGGGGGTTAGGGGGCCCCCGGGGAAAATTAAACCATCTGTAACTCCTCCCCCAAGGAGCCCGATTTGGGACTCCCCTCGCCTTAAGCTTCCCTTTGGGGGCCCCCACAGCCTGGAGGGGCCCTGAGCTCCTCCTTTCCCCTTGGGGCTAACTTCACCACTTTTTTCCTCAAGGACTACAGTTTTGGCCCGGGTTATTTTATTTTTCTCCCCCTGCCGCGACCACCCAAACCTTGAAAACCCCCGGGTTACTGACAAAAAAGCCCTGCCAAACTTAATGCACACCATCTTTTTTCACCCCCGACTTGTCTTTTTGCGGCTGATTTTAAAAGACCCCGGGTAAAAAAGGGCCCACTGCGGTGGGTCCTTATTTTTCGGGGAGTACGGGACCCCACTCAAAACACTCTTTTTTTCTTAAATCCCGCCGTGCTGTCAGCACACCAATCTGTCAGGAAAACGGCCTGTCGGGGCCCACTCGAGGGTCGACGGCTGGACTTGGGGTTGAAATGTGACATTAAAGGCTCCCCCAAGGGGTGAACAAGGTCCCCCGGGAAAAGGGTTTCCCACATTTAAACCCCCCTTTTCCACAAAACGGGCACAGGAAGGCCCCAGGGAGTGTAAGAGGACACCCACCCCCCCCTTAATGACGGGGAAGATTTTTTTACCCCCACTGGAAAAACAACCCTCTCCCAAACCTAGAAGACTGCCACCATTTTTCCTCTTTGGGTTTTATAAGCCCGGCCCCGTTAGGGATTTAAACGACCCAAAGGAACCAGCCTTGGGTACTATATTTTAAAAAGGCTGAAAAAAAAGGCCCAGGGAGTTTAAAAGGATCAAGAAAACCCAGACTACCCCAGTTTTTTAAAAGTTTTTAATTTTTGGGGCCTTTGGTGGGCCACTAAACAAAAAATAAAAAATATAGGGAACAATACTATACAGATTTTGGGGTAAAGAGGTGCAGAAAAACGGATAGGTTAAAAACCCAAGGCAGAAAGATTGTCAATTTTACCTTGGGTTTGGGCCCTTTGTGAAATGTACCTGCTGGTTCAGGAAGCCCCCTGTTCCTGGGCCCCCAAAACCCCCCTATCCAATAGAAACGAAAACTCGGCAAAGCCTGGTTTCGAAAAAAAAACAAAATTTGGGACAGCCCACGTTGCCCCCCCCCTTTTCACGCCAACTCACGCCTCTGGGAGGGCCCCTGCACACTCCCCCCCCTTTTGGGGGCCCTGCTTTTTTTTTTGGCGGGGAAACACAAAATGGGCCACTGAGCCAGTGATACCATAAGTAACGGATGGGTCTAAGCTACTACCTGATACCGCACATGACTGTCCTGCGCCATCCCAGGCCAAACCTGTGATTTAAACCCCCTTTCCCCCATGCCCCCTTTCAAACGGGGGGTTTGACAGCGGGACATGGGGAAGTTTCCCTTTATTTAAAAATATGAAAACTGGGGTGCAATAGTATCTGTTTGCCAACATTTTTGACCCCGGGGTCCAAAAGCAAACCCTTTTAATAAAATTTAAAAATGAGGCCCCTTTTGATGTCCCCCGACCTTCCCCTCCCGGGCTGGTTTCCCCTATGGGACAAGATTTAAAGGATAAATCTAATTGGGGCCCCTTTGTTAGCCGGGTCTGGCTGTCTTCTCCCCTAATTTGATGGCTTCCTGTGATAGGAGAAAGAGTTTGGGTAAATTTCCCTTTTTGCAATCTGAGAACCCTTTAAGTTGGGGTGGGGATGACTGTCATTTTTGTGTCCATTTTCCTCAAGGGGGGCCCTAAGTGATTCATAAAGTAAATATTGCTGGATTGGTATCTTCTATGTATGTGCTTTTGAAATGTGTCTGCTTAGGACTGATGTAGCTAGCAGTGTTGAGGGTATGCGCGATTATGTTGCGAGGATAACATAGTGGCCCTTTGCTGTGTGGGCCCCTTAAGGGGACAGGGGATACCCCCTAAAATGCCTTTTAAGTTTATATATCTCGTTGGGATTTTTTTTTGGTATTGTCCATGTAAAGTATTTTTTTAAATGCATTTATTTAAGGTTGAAGCCTCCCGTATAAGTGAAAGGTTTGGTGGGATGTTAAGTGGTTACGAATACAAACCCTAGGGGCGTTTTTCGGGTACGGAAAAGGAAATTTAAAGAAAGCCATTTTAACTCCAACATGTGCGGGCTCATGCGTGATAGGAATACAAGGGTGCTGCCCTGGGGCCTCGTTTAGATATAGGACGTATGCCCAGCAGTATCGTACACATGCGCAATGGGGGAATTTAAAGGGCGGGATAGAAAAAATTTAAACAAACCTGGTGATGTGTAAAACCCACAAGAGTTTTTGGGAAGTACTTATTTTAAAATGGGAAAAAGAATTTTTGGAGTATTTAAGGGGTTTTCCCCACTCATTTTGGATACACTCCTTTAAAAACATGGGGCACTGAATCTTTTTTTTTAGCCTAAAAGGGAAAAATTCCAACCCCCTTTAAAACCCCCTTTTTTTTTCCTCCCATATAGGGGGAAAAGCGTCGGGAAAAAATTTTCTTTTTCAAAATTTTAGGGTGTTTTTAGTAACATTTGGTCCAAAAAAAAGGGGAAAATTTAGATGACCTTAGGGTCCCCGCTATAAAACAATGGGGCCGCCCTCCCTCAGGGCGATTACCTCATAAGTACCTTAATTTTGGACCTTACATAGGTTGGTGGGAGGGAAGTCCAAGCTTGGGCCTTATTGGATAGCACTCTTTTTCCCTTTTTCCCAGGAATTTTTGTCCGTTTTATCTGGAATCATCGGAGAAATTGGTAACGTGATAAGCATATCTAGATTTACATAAAATAGATTTTTTTGTAATTTTCAAATTTCGACACCCAAATTCAATAGGTTTTTTTATAAATTTTGGGATCTTTATTTGGATAATTAAAATTTTTTTAAATTTTTTTTTGTGTGAGAATTTTTAAGATATTTTATAAAAAATTTTTAGTTTTTTTTTTGTTTTTTTTTTTTTTTTTTTATGCTGAAAATTTAAAATTTTTTTTGCTCTGATTCTGATATTTGGGGGTCATGGAAAAATAACTCAAACACAAAAAGCCATCAATGTCAAACTGCTTTGGGAACCCAAAAATAAATACCCCCTTTAATGAAAAAAAAACAAATTAGGGCCCCCAATTGACATTTTTCCCCTTTAGGTGTCATTTACTTTTTAAGGCTTTTTTTTTTCACATGGCTTAAAATGGGATGTATCTCCAACCGTATTTCCCGGCCGCCGTTTCTGCGCGGGAAAAACGGGGCGGAAAAAGTCCCAATCATACGGAAAACCAAAGTTCTCCCTAAAAGGGAAATTGGAAATTCGGGTCCTTTTTCCCCGCTCGCCAAAATATGGAAAAGCGGGGAAGGGAAATGGAAAATGTCAATTATTCCCCGGCGTATAACGCACCAATAACGTGAATTTTATGGAGCCCGGGTTTTTCCCCCGCCCCGCCCCCCGAACACGGGCGTAATTTTCCCAGGGGAAATATAACCTGCAATTAAATGCCCGGGGGGAAAAATAGCCTTAGTGGGTTTCAAGGGCTCAGGTTTTGGGGAAAGGGGGGCAGGTTTTGGGTTTTTTTTTTTGGTTTTATCAAATCTCCCCACTGTCCATGTTTGGGCACTGGAAAATTCAAAACCCGGCACCTCACAGAAAAGAAATGTCTGAGGATCAGAAAAAAAAAAAATTGTTTTTTTCTACATAAAGATGGGCCCTAGCCCATAAGAAGATTTTTACAAACCCGAAAACCCCGAAAATTTCCCGCACAGTGGGAAGACTAAACAGGATCTCAAACTGGGGGCCCTTCACTTTTGGGGAAAATACAACTCCCATCATACCCACTGTTTTTTGATTATATAAAATGCATATGGTGTTGTAGGTTTTCCCCAAAACTGGGGGGCCCCAGTTTGAGACCCCCCGCTATAAAATGTTCCACTCAGAACAGTCCCCCACCATGGGTTTACCAAAGAAGTTGAGTGCACCCTGCTCCCCGGGGCATATCCAAGACCATTTTTCAGAATAACCCTATGATGCTTTCCAGCCCTTGCTGCGAGGTTAAAGGGGTGGGGAGATCATCTTTCATGCTCAAAACCCTATGCCATACACTACAAAAAATTGGCCTGCATGGTTGTTGTCCCCAAAAAGGGAAGGGGTCTTATAAAGAACAAGCACAAGAAAACCATAAACTTTTTGGGAAAACAAACCGTCTAAGGGCATGGGATTAAAAAAAACATGTGCGTTACGATGAGAACCCCAAAATAAAATTTTTGGACTCAGATTGGTTTTCAAGCGTGTGTGGTGGCAAATAGGTGAAAGGCGTACAAAGACAAATGTGTGAAGCCTTTTCAGTCCCAAATATTTTGGGGGGAAGAGTCATGTTTTTGGGGGTTTCAAAGAGTGCTGGGGGGGAGCTACAGGTTTATTGAAGGGGAAACCCTGAAAAAGCCCACATGTACTGTGACAAAATGAAATAAGCTTTATCCACAGGGCAATATTCCAAAAAGAAAACGACTGCAAACCAACCCCCTAAGATGACCACTGCCTTGATAGGGGGAAATGAAGGTAAAGGGGTTGGACCCGACCAAGCCCGGTCAGGGGCATCCCCAAATTGGGAAAAGGGAGAGCCCCAAGGGGGTCTAACATCCACCACCTTTATGTCATCATTTGGGGGAAAGGAAAAGGAATTTTTAGTGGCAAACAAAACTGTGGGAAACTCTAGTGAAGAGAGTTTTAAGGGGGATCTGGAAAATAAAGGAAAACCCCACAAGATATTGACACTGGGGACAATTTTTCCCCTTTTCACTTAGGGGGGTACTCACTTTTATTGCCACAGATTTGACATTCATGGTTTTTGGTTGAGTTATTTTGAGGCACATCAAATTTTCAGTTATACAAACTGTACACTGACAAATTTTTCATTGTATCAAAGTGTCATAAACTTCAGTGTTGCCCCATGAAAAGATACAATAAAATATTTACAAAAATGTGAAGGGTGTACTCATTTAGTGAGATACTGTACATTCAAATTTAAGAAATTTCTGTTTTGACTGTTTGTGCTTTAAATAAGAAAGGGCCCCAAAAGGGAAAATTTGAGTGCGGGTCTTTTTTTAATACAGTGCTTTAAAGAAACACTGTGGGCAAACTGATTAAGTGTGTAAACCAAATGCAGGACATGACACAGGAATCCAAAGAACATCAAATTTGATTAAAACACTGTCATGCATTTCCCCTTTAAGGGTCTTTTAGCACTCATGACTCAGTGTTTCAGTTGTGCCTGCAGTGTTCTTGTCAAAATACAATTTTTTTACCTATTTTTTTTTTTACCAATATTAGATGTAATGTACTTCTTTAAAATTTCATGCGCTTTCTTTCAGTTTTATATAATCTCATAGCTGGTGTAGGTTTTAGTTTTAGGCGCACAGACAGCCATAAATATGTCAAACATGAGTGTGCACCTTACTCTAGTGGAAACCAGTGTCTGCCACACAACTCCGCTTAAAGAAAGGTGATAGTTAGAGGAACAACCCTGTTTAGTAGGTGCTCAGATGAGCATGAGTTTTGTTTGATGCTTATTTTTGTACCTGATTTTGCAACGTCTGCATGTTTCCCTAGTAAAATATGGATGAACCCATATTTGGTCTAAAGCCCTGTCTGTGTCTCTCTATGCCTGCTGAACTTTGTGATGGTCCCGAGCTGAAATTGTAATATATACAGTTGTTCTCCAAAGTTTACATACCCCAGCATTTTTGCTTTCTTGGCCTTTTTTCAGAGAATATGAATGATAACACAAAAACTTTTTTTCCACTTATGGTTAGTGGTTAGATGAAGCCATTCATTGTCAAACTACTGTGTTTCTCTTTTTAAATCATAATGACAACCAAAAACATCCAAATGACCCTGATCAAAAGTTTACATACCCTGGTGATTTTGGCCTGATAACATGCACAGATGTTGGCACAAATGAGTTTGAATGGCTACTAGAGATAACATCCTCACCTGGTACCTGTTTGATTGTAATCAGTGTGTGTGCATAAAAGCTGAGTGAGTTTCTGAGATCCAGACAGACTCTTGAAACTTTTATCCAGTCACTGACGTTTCTGGATTGTGAGTCATGGAGAAAGCAAAATAATTGTCAACAGATCTATGGGAAAAGGTAGTTGAACTGTATAAAACAGAAAAGGGGTACAAAAAGATACCAAAGGAATTGATAATGTCAGTCAGTAGTGTTCAAACGGTGATTAAAGAATGGAAAATCAGGGGCTCTGTAAAAACCAAGCCACGGTCAGGTAGACCAACAAAAATTTCAGCCACACCTACCAGGAAAATTGCTCGGGATGCATAGAAAAACCCACAAATAACATCAGCTGAAATACAGGACTCTCTGAAAACTAGCAGTATGGCTGCTTCAAGATGCACAATAAGGAGGCACTTGAAGAAATATGGGCTGCATGGTCGGGTAGCCAGAAGAAAGCCGTTCCTACAAAAATGGCACAAAGTATCTTGCCAACAATAAGCCAAACAGCACAGAGACAAGCCTCAAAACTTCTGGAACAAGGTAATTTGGAGCGATGACACCAAAATCCAACTTTTTGGCCACAAACGTTACATGTGGAGAAGTGTCATCAAGGCCTATGAGGAAAGGAACACCATTCCTATTGTAAAGCACAAAGGTGGATCACTGATGTTTTGGGGATGTGTGAGCTACAAGTGCACAGGAAACTTGGCCAAAGTTGAAGGAAACATGAATGCAGCACGTTATCAGCAAATACTGGAGGCAAATTTGCACTCATCAGCCCGGAAGCTGCCCATGGGAGGTACGTGGACGTTCAAACATGACAACGATCCAAAACACAAGGCCAAGCTGACCTGTCATTGGCTACAGCAGAACAAGGGAAGGTTCTGGAGTGGTCATCTCAGTCTCCTGACCTCAATATCATTGAGCCACTCTGGGGAGATCTCAAGCGCGCAGTTCATACAAGACAGCCCAGGAATTTACAGGAACTGGAGGCTTTTTGTCAAGAACAATGGGCAGGTTTACCAGCTGAGAAAATAAAGAGCCTCATCCATAACTACCACAAAAGACTTCAAGCTGTCATTGATGTTAGAGGGGGCAATACACGATATTAAGAACTGGGGTACGTGAACCTTTTATTAGGGTCATTTGGATGTTTTTGGTTGACATTATGATTTAAAAAGAGAAAACACAGTAGTTTGACAATAAATGGCTTCACCCAACCACTAACCATGAGTGGAAAAAAAAGTTTTTGTGTTTTCAGTCATATTCTCTGAAAAAAGGCCAAAAAAGCAAAAATTCTCCCGGTGTATGTAAACTTTTGAGCACAACTGTATATTATAGGAAGGCACAAGGGGATATTGTGGATGGTAGATAGTTGTCACCAAGTTGTCTGGCCTGGTTTTTGGCATTGCAAGACTTAAAGTGGGAAACCAATGTTCTATATAATTCCTTTACCAATATTAGATGTAACGTACTTCTATAAAATTTCATGCACTTTCTTTCAGTTTTACATTATCTCTTTGGTGACAGAAAGCTCTGTCGTTCTTTGTGTCTTGACGAACAGGAAACCTCTGTGTGTTAAGTTCAGAAGATCAGGTGACCAACAGGGTTTGGATTTCTTCAGGGCAGCCCTTGAACCTACACCCTGCTGGTCCTTTTATCATAAGGTAGGGAAATAGAGGACATATACTAGACTGAGACTTGAGGGAGGAAGATAGACAAAACACATCAAAGTATCCTTATAGTTTTATAGGGCAATGGGACATGGTGTTCTAGGAGGAAATGCTGCTGTTCTGTTGTAAGGAGGGAAACTATAGCCATAGCAGCTGATATGGGATATAGACCTTCAGAGAGCCAACTTTGGTGGAAGAAAATTGTACCTTTTTGTATGGAATAGCATGTCTGTGGCTTCTTTTCTGATATCAATTGTGTAATTATGTATACCTTTTATTATTGTTACTTAGGGTGTGTAATATATGTTGGAATACGAAGATAGAAGGTATCCCGACTGATACCGCAGCAGAGTCATGGCTGGTCCATTGAAATAATTAGAGCAAGTGTTGTCCTCTTTAGACTGTGTTTGGCAAACGTACACGCTTTCTTTGCAGGACACAAAAGCAGACAATCTCAGTAGGACTATGTTTGATCCATTGATTTCTATGGATCTGCCATGGCTCCTGTAGCAGTTGGGGTACTTTTATTCATGGAGTTAAATTGGATACCATGATGCCAGGTAAATTGCCCCTTATGCTGAGGTTTTCTCTTTCTAGATAGGGCCTAGCTCACTGTGAGGCCCTTTGAATTCTTGTTTCAGGGAGGCTACACACAGTACAGTAAAATCACACATTACCGCAGAACACATCACAAGGAGATTAATAAAAGCAAGCCATATGAGATGATTTAAAAAAAAAAAAAATCATACCAGTGTTTCAATATAGTAAATACATTCCACTTATATGTTAAAGATAAAATCATTGTAAGGCATGGTTCACGTGTTTTGGAGGTTCTGTTCGGAACCTCATTTGTATGGTCCATTAGAAAAGATGGAAAAAATAGTGCATCAAGCTGTGCTATTTTTTCTGTCTCAACAACGGACACCATGATGGAAACCTGACAAACCCGTTCTTATTAATAAGGTCCATCAGGTGCTATGGGTGTCTGTTGTAAAACGGATTTCATGACTTCCGTTTTCACCTCTGTGACGGAGGATCCAATTGGAACCCTCGACGCAGATGTAAACGAAGCCTAAACATTACAATTGTGATGATTAGCACAATCAAGGCTTGCGTAAAAAAAATTGCAACTTTTGTACAGCAGGACATTGTCCACCGCCCCACGTCTGTAGTTGCTTACAAATTGTGATCTCTAAAACATTTAGGGCATGTCCCACGGCAAGGGTTTTCGGACGGTTTTTCAGCCAGTTTGCGGTTTTTCAGACCACCTGAAAAACTGGCCGAAAATGGGCACAACTGTGCTCTATGGAAAACCCGTGCAGCAGTCCCCACTGCACGGGTTCTCCGCCTGGCGGTTTTGCCGCCGGCCCGGCGGCAAGACATTGAGCAAGCACCACCTTCCGTCTGGTTTCCGGACGGAAGATGTGCTTCTCAATGGGAGGGAGAAGGGCTGTTCTCCGCTCATCGTGGAGAAAAGCCGTCGCCCCCGCGGCCGTGGGGACAGGCGCAAAACAGGACAAATACCGGCCGGCAAACCGGCTGGTATTGTCCTATGCCGTGTGAACGTGCCCTTAGGAGAATTTACTGATCAATTTATGCAACTATTGCTACTGTTTAAAATAGTTTATTGGGCCCAACAGGAGGTGGCGCGGTTGTAGTTTTACACATTTACACCAAAATTGCCAGACATTGTAGTGGAAATCCAGCATCTCGTAGCTGGTGTAGGTTTTAGTTTAAGGCACACAGACAGCCATAAATACATCAAATATGAGTGTCCACCTTACTCTAGTGGAAACCAGTGTCTGCCACACAATTCGACTTGACTAAAGGTGATACCGTAGTGAGAGGAACTACCCTGTTTAGTAGGTGCTCAGATGAGCATGAGTTTTGTTTGATGCTTGTTTATTTTTGTACCTGTTTTTGCAACGTCTGCATGTTTGCCTAGTAAAATATGTGTGAACCCATGTTTGGACTAAAGCCCTGTCTGTGTCTCTGCACCTGATGAACTTTGCGATGGTCTTGGAGCTGTAATTGCTCATAATATACAGTGGGTACGGAAAGTATTCAGACCCCTTTACATTTTTCACTCTTTCTTTCATTGCAGCCATTTGATAAGATCAAAAAAGTTAATTTATTTGCTCATTAATGTACACTCTGCACCCCATCTTGAAAGAAAAAAAACAGAAATGCAGATATTTTTGCAAATTTATTAAACAAGAAAAACTGAAATATACAATAGAAATGCATTGCATTTTTATGTCGTCATATTCTGACATTCATAACTTTATTATTTTTCTGTATATGGAGCTGATTATGGGCTTGTTTTTTGTGGGATGAGTTACTGTTTTTATTGGTACCATTATGGGGTGCATATGATGCTTTGATCTCTTTTTATTTATTTTATTTTTTCAACTGTATTTTTTATTAATCATTTTTTGTATGGAAAAACAATAGCAAAACAATAGTTTTACAAGATCTTCAAATTTGTTCACGCAGGAACACAAAAACATATCAAATGTATCGGTTACAAGGTATCAAATATAATACAATATATGCAATATATTTATCTTCTACCTGCTTGCGAGAATACATACAAAAGACACAGGACTCAACACGGACAAGAAAGGGGGAGGGAAAAGACACTATAATGTAAGTTATCAACTTTGGGATTACTGTGGGCCAAGATAAGAGCGAGACATTCATATATCCTGAGTCAGTACATACGTATCCCAAATGTCCCATATCGCGTAGAAGCTGTCTAAAGTGTTATTTAGCATAGCGGTAAGATGCTCTAAGGATCTTATATCTCTTAACCGCTGGAGAACATCACTTAATTTTGGTGGGTCTGTTCTCTTCCAAAAAGAGGAAATCATACATTTTGTTGCTGTGAGAATATGTAGAAGCAATTTCTGAATAGGTTTTTTCAACCTCGCCGGGAATAGATTCAGAATACATATTGCCGGGTCCACCTGCAATTGAATCCCGAGGAGATTATTAACAAATGCAAGAAAGTCCCTCCAAAGCTGTTGAATATGCGAACACTCCCAGAAAATATGAAAAACATGAGCTTTTGGAGCAACACAACGCCAGCATAAGTCTGGAGCTGTTGGATTGAGCTTGTGAATCATATCAGGTGTGTGATACCATAGCATTAAAATTTTTATCTGGTTTTCTTTATAAGTGCTGCATAAAGATGATTGAAAAGCTCTTCACCAAATCAAGTCCCAGTCAGACTGGGAGATATGTTTATTCAGAAATTGCTCCCACTTCAGCATATAGGGATGTTGAGGATATTCATCTGGAAGATCTCTTTTTATTAAGGTTTTTGTGAGGCATTTTGAACAAAATGCAGCAATCCTGGGAGTGTTTTTTATTTTTTACAGTGGTCACCATGTGGTATAAATGACATGCCAGCTTTACTCAGCAGGTCGATACGATTACAATGATACCTAATTCGTATATTTTTTTGCTTTCACACAATGAAAATTTTATTCAAAAAGGAAAACACGTTTTTGCATCGCCATAGTCTGAAAGACTTAACTTTTTTATTGTTCTGTGTATGGAGCTGTATAGGGGCTTGTTTTTATTGGTATTATTTTTGGGGGTACAAGGCTTTTTGACTCTTTTAAATCTGTTTTTTTGGGAGGTAGGGTGAAGAAAATGCTGCAAATCTAGTAGTGTTTTTTTATTTTTAACAGTGCTCACTGTGTAGTATCCATGACTAGTTAGTTTTACTCCCTGGGTCGAGGTGATTGCGACAATACTCAATTTATATAGTCTTTCTATGTGGAAGCACTTTTTTTTTAAGTGTTTTTATTGTGTAAAACAATATTTATGAATCGCTGTCTTCCAATAGCCATAACGTTTTTATTTTCCTGTATACGGAGCTGTGTAAGGGGTTTTTTTTTGCGGGATGAACTGATGTTTTAATTGGCACCCCTTTGATGTTTATATGAATTTTTAATTGCTTTTTATTCCATTTCATGTGCTGCGGGATGAACAAAAATCGCAATTATGTGACTGTTTTTTTTTTGTTTTTTTTTTTTACGCCATTCGCCATGCAGGTTTATTAACGCGACATATTTATAGGGCAGGTCGTTAAACATGTGGTGATACCAAATATGGGTACTTTATTTTTCATCCTTTTTGGGGCGATTGGCGTTTGTAAAGGGGAAACGAGTGGTGTACGTGTTTTTATTTATTTTTCGTGTTTGTGTTTTACCTTTTTTGACTTTTTTTTAATTTTTCACATTTTTTTCACTGTTCCCCATAGGGGATTTGTATCAGCGATCTTCAGATAACTGTTACAAGGGAGGCCAGTATACATCCCTGCATTGCGGGCATGGTGACGTCACCAGACAGCCCGGATGCTTTACTAAAGCATCTGGGCTGTCGGGTAAGTGGACCAGTAGCGGCACAGAGCTCACTCCTCCTGCCTGCAGCTTCGTTATCGCGACCATGATAGGCAGGTGATGCGGCATGATGCCAGCGGTAATATACTGCTGGTCCCATGCCATGATCTTGTGAGCTCCACTTGTGAACTCGCAAGATCGCCATGACGTACCCGTACTTCAAGTTGCGGGAACGCCTACCCGACCTTGACATATGAGTGTGTCAAATGTCGGTAAGGGGTGAAACAGTTGACCATAATGGCAGAAGCTATCCGGTTCAGGGGGGACCCCAGTTCCATCCGGCCAGGAGGACAGTCAGCGAGTATGGATGACGGTAAGAAAGGCCCTGCAGAAGATGACTCCAGAGAATGATGTGGAAGCCTTTCTTACTGTCTTTGGGTCACGGAATATGAGAGAATTCCAACAGAGCAATGGGCCAAGGTTTTGGCCCCATTTCTCACAGGCGAGCCACAGAAGGCTTACTATGACTTGTTTCTGCAGGACAGCAGGGAATATGCTAAGTTAAAAGCAAAGATCCTGGCAAATCTGAGTATAACAGATACGGTCTGGGCACAGAGGGTGCCTTGAGTTTCCTAATGTTTGATCTCCTGCACCAAGTCCAGAAAAGGCTGCAGCTATATGCCTGTTCCCTGGTCAAAATGGTGGAGCAAGTGGTGATGGACCACTTCGTCCACACTCTCCCCAAGCCAGTACATCGCTGGGTGGCGCAGGGAAACCCCCAGACTGCGGATTACTTAGTGGGCCCAGTGGAGGGTTATTATGCTGTGAAGAACTCCATGTCTGACCCAAGACTCTTAGGCCCCGTTTTCCAAAGTCTTATTCACGGGGGGATTTGCGCCATTGAGCGCACAAATCCGCCGTGAATACGGGGGCGGGAGGGGGCGGGCCGGAGCGCGCTTGGGGCGCCGCTCCCGGCCCATAGACAATGCATTGGGTTTTTTCGGCGGGGTCCGCCCGGTAAAAAAATGTGCATGTCACTTTCTCCCCGCCGACGGATTTCGCCGAGCGGGAGGACGACGATTCCATTTCTCAATGAGAAACAGTGGATACCGTAATTTTCTGCCCACGGATTGGGCCGTATGAAGCGCAAATCCTCGCATACGCCCAATCCCGGGAGAATAAGCCGTTGAACGGGCCTTAACCTTTCCGTACTAGCGCAACAGTGTTGCACCATGTGGGGATTTTGCAGGGACTGATGTACAAATGATTATTGGCTGCAATTGTCTGCTATTCTGGGAAAGGGCAGTACCGCAGAAACACCGAGTGTACCAGGACAGCCCTCTCTCGGTCATGGTAGGGGATGGGAGGAGGAATCAGCCCTTGACAAGACTGTCCCAGACATAAAGATGTCTCAGGTAAACTTTGGGATAGCCCAGTTTCAGAATAAAACCCTAAAAGGTGCCTTTAAAAGTGTGGTGGTACTTAATGGGGTAACCCAAAAGCCAGGGGCTGACGAAAGGTGTTAGGTATTATTGCCAGTCCTGTCCTGTTGGATCCTATGTGCCAGGTAGCCTCTCTGGTTGTGAACTTCTGAAGCCCGCTAATACTATTGCTATTTACCCTTTAAGAAAATAGCATGATTTTTTTATGGCCTCCTTTGTTTTAAATTGGCAGGGATCACCAGTATATTGTGGTTGTCGTGGATTATGCCACTTGGTACCTGGAAGCAGTGCCCCTGAGAAATGCTTCCCCAAAGTTATTTCTAGGGAATTATCGCACATATTTTCCATAACGAGGTTGCCTGAAGAGATCATGACAGACCAATGGACCCCATTCATGTCAAGGGTAATGCACGATCTTTGTAAGGTATTGAAGCTTACTGGACTACACAATACCGTTTAACACCCACAGACAGATTGTAAGATATTATAATCATATAAATATCATAAATCGTGTTGAGCGATTTTTATCGACAAAGTTGAAATCGGCAAGGTTTTTATGGTGATCGAAATTTCCAGATCATGCGTAATTAAGGTTAAATCTGTGCTTTCATCTATGAAGATTCGCGTCACTTTTTCGGCGCTTTCTGTTAATTTTGGCGGACAGCAAATCAGATTACAGAATAGAGCAGGGTGGAGGATGTGTGTGCGACGGTCATGACTGGGATGTGTATGGTGCGATTGCTTGAAAAATCACATGACCTCGTTTACATAGAACAGCGTTTCCTGTTTCAGCATCAGGTGTCTCTCAGCGTTCTCATAGGGATAGGACCTGCGTTCGGCCTGTGGCCAATCAGCTCTGCGAAAGTAGTCTCTTGCTGCACAGGAACCTCTACTATTAGCTGTGATCCTTCCAATTTAGTTAGAATTAGAGATTTGAGATTTCATGTAGTTAGCTAGAGAATTTTAAAGCAGCATGCTATCGCTGTAATTCACGGCGGTGGGAGCGGGGGGGTGGGGCCCCCGCGGGCTACACAGACAAGCTCTATCTATAAAGAACAACTGGATAAAGTTCCCACAGACTTAGTGTAGACATTGTAGTGAATTATTTATTATTAAACTAGTTTGCTATTGAAATATTTCCTGGATATTGGGGCAGCTGAACGTATATGGATTCACATCATTTCTAGAAACTGCAGGTCTCTTTGTTAGCTGCAACTCCATTTTTTATTAGTTTATATTTCAGTTAGGTGTTATTTTCAATTGTTACCCATTACACCTGTGCTGTGATATATACACATGGCAGTTTAAATTACAATCAGGCAAGTTTGTAGTCAGCACAGGTGGTTTTTGCCAAAAATACCGTGTATCGTACGGAAAAAAATCACAGTTACGTGTTTTGTTGGACTTTTGCGCACCCAGCATTGTTCATTGACGCAGATCTACGTACATCTTAAAACAGCAATTCTATATTCACCACAGGTGAATTGAAAGTATTAAAAACAGAGTCAAAAATAAGAAATGTGACGTGCAAAAAATACAGTTTATTATATCAAAAATAAGTTACGTGTTTTTTGACTTTTGCACACCCAGCATTGTTCATTTGATGGCAGCATCTACGTAAATCTTATAAACAGCAATTCTATTATTCACACAGGTGAATTGAAAGGTGCAAAAAAATACCGTTTTTTTTACCAAATCATTACAGTTAGGTGTTTTTTGACTTTTGCGCACCCAGCATTGTTCATTGAGCGCATCTACGTAAATCTTAAAACAGGCAATTCATTATTCACCACAGGTGAATTGAATGTGCAAAAAGACCGTTTATTATACCACAACATAACAGATACGTGTTTTTTGGAACTTTTGCCGAGTCCAGATTTGTTGATAGGACACCTTGCAGTTTGAATCCAGCAATTTTGTTTTGATTAGAGGATTTGAGAATAGCTGTCGATTTTGCCGTCTTTTAATAAGAGACTTCCAAAATATTCCATTCCTTCTCAAATTTTTATTTTTCTGGAACATGAGAGGGATATGCAGGTGGTAAGCGAGCAAAGAGGGGGGTAGCACTGGAGGTAGAGGTACGAAGAGAAGGTGCTCTTACAGTGCTGCTGACAACACGCATGCCAGCGATCGTCAGTTGCAGGACCGTCAGGCCTGTCATCGCTGGGTCAAGGCCCTGTGAATCACTGAAGTAACGACATCTTCGCGAATCTGTCCTTCGTGGTTAATGAACTGCATCTAGCAGTCTTACCTCCTCGTCCTCGCAGTACGGCACAAATGTCGTCTTCAGATCTCAGGCATTCCGTCCAAAATGAAGAGGCCCAAATGTCATCTCGCGTACCACCATGTGGATAATCCATTGTATGAGGACCTCTTTGATGAAAAATGCGGTTGGGGTCAGAAGGCATGTTAAAAGATCAAGAGGATGAATTTAGTCGCTCTGACGCCAGTAGCTGTGCCATCAGAGGAGTGAAGGAAGCGTCAATCGGCAAAAAATCACCGGGTGGTCGGCCAACCCTTGCTGTGCCCTTGCTTGAAGCCTGAGTCTGGATGCAGAAGTCAGGACGACCAAGTTCACCTGTGTTGTGATGATGATGTGACGACATGCGGATCCATTCCTAGTCTTTTCCGCAGAATTTTGCTTGCGAGCGCTTCTCAAGTGGACGAGGACGGAAGACGATGGGGTAGTGTCAATACGGGGTCCGCCACAAAAAGGGGTGGGCGGTCGCAGAAGTCCGCTGATATGATTCCGCCAGCCTCGGTCAGCGCAAACCCCGCTCCTCGCTTTATCGCCGTCAAAAAGGTCCAGGACCTCTCCAAGCTTGGGCTTCTTTGTGCAAGCCTCTGATTCACCCAGCGATGTTCATATACCGCCTTCTGCCGTAAACGCAAAAGTAGACAGGCATGAACCTTAAGTGGGTTAACCACCACCAACATGTCTAGTCACATGCAGCGAATGCATGAGTTGAAATGGTGGGAACAGTGGCCAAAAAAGGCCAGACCGACCACCCCCCCCCCCCCCCCCCCCACGCCCCCCCCCCCGGGCCTCCAACCACTATCACACCCTCTGTCTCAGTCTCTCCTCCGACACTACCAAGCGTCCTCAGCTGCCATGTCTCTCAGAGTCATTGATCAGGGATCAGCCTCCGCTTCAGTCTCCACCGTCACCCGAGTACCAGCAGCACCACCAGAGACCCATCCTACCCCCTTCCCCTTCCGCCAGTGTGACGACCAGAACGCCGTACAGCGACAAGTCAAGCAGCCACCTTCTGTCTTACTGGTTTGGGAGCTGAAGTAACACTTTAACCCAAACCACCCAACAAAGTCAAAAGCATGAATGTCTGCATTGCCAGGTTTTTGGCCTTGGAAATGTTGCCTTTCCGTCTGGTGGACCACAGAATGGGTTCCGCCACTCATGGCCTCACCTGCCCCCAATACCAGATGCCGAGCAGGCATTTCTTTGCCAGAAAAGCCGTCCCTGCCCTCGGCCAGCCACGTGTCATCTAAAATTTCAAGCGCGTTGTCTGAAATCTGTGGTCTGGTCAGGTCCATCTCACCACCCGACACATGGGTCTAGTAAGCACGGCCAAGGCCGCTATATCTCTGTGACAGCTCACTGGGTGTGCTGGGTGGATGTCTCTGGGGCATGACGGTGGCTCTCAGGTCGGCGCACGCTCTCAAAACCGCAGGATGGTGCAGGTTCTTTACCCAGGTCCTTGGTGGCATCACGTGGCCAGAGACACCAGGCCGTGGTTTGAAATTAATCTGCCTTGGGGACGTCCACACACAGTCAGGAGCTGTGGAAGGCTGCTCCGCAACGAGTCGAGCGCAGGCTGGTGACAATAACCTTTTTGCCAGGCAAGGTGGTGTGCGATAACGGGCGAAATCTGCTGGCCCTCCTTAAGATCGGTAGGCTGGAGCACATCCCTTGACTGGCTGTTGTCATGACCCTTGTCGTCCAGAAATTTCTAAAGAGCTACCCGGGTCTGGTCTGCCTGCTGAAGAAGGCTCGAGGTCTGAGTTCGCACTTCCGCCGTTCGCACCCTGCTTCGTCCTGCCTGGCTGCGTTGCAGCGTCAGCTCTGGCCTCCCCGTCTACCGTCTCATTGTTGAGTGGCAACCACGCTGGATTCCACCCTCCACATGCTCCAGCGATTGTGGCAGCAGCGCAAATGCCATTAAGCAGTACGAAAGTTGACACATGCTTGACATCAGCGGTGCGGACCTCGGGGTGTTGAACCACCGAGAGTGGAGGCAGGTGAAAGAGTCTGCAGCCATCCTTGCCAGTTTTGAAAAAAGCAACAATATTGGTCAGTGCGGACAATGCCCTTGTCAGCATGTGCATTGTGGGTGATCTTAGTTCTGGAACGATCGTTGGACACTCTGAAACACAGGTCCCGCCAGCGATGGTGGAGGAGACGGACACAGAATCCTTTTTTATCGACACGGTGCCTTTTCTCCCATCTAATCCACCAAGGACGACAGTTTCACAATTCATCGGTCTTCATTAGGCCAGTGGTTCGAGTCAGAGCTAGTGCAAGGTGGGCATCAGCTCCTCAGGTGCTCATCTCATGCAAGTCAGGGCTGTGTTTGAAAGCTGTGCCGGAGTCAGCGGCTTATTAGTATTATTTAAACCTATACACTATGTTACCTACTTCCTTCCTTTTAAATATTTTTTTAATTACTCTTTCCAAATCCCTTTTTTTTTTTTTTTTTTTTTTTTTTTTACCCCATTTTTTTTTTAATTGCGTTTTTTTTTTGTTTTTTTTTTTTTTAGTTTCCTTGGGGGGTGGGGGGGGGGGGGGGGGGGCCGGAGGAGGAAGATGAGGAAGATCAGTTTGCTAGTGCCCTCGACCCAGAGGTTGGGAAATCAACGTCTCCATCTTTCACATGAGTGCTTGGATGCTCATTTCTCCAACATGATCTCGCATTAAGGCCATCAAAATGAACAACAAGTTACTGGGTGGCCACCCTCCTGGATCCCCGGTACAAAAACAAAAACTCAGCTCTTTCCTTCCACCCACCCAAAATAGAGAGTAAAATGAAGGAAATGGAGATCCTTGCTGATTGATCAAGGAGACATCTGTTGCGTCTGCTTCACATTCACCAAATGTCACGGATACAACATCAGCTGGACGTGACAGGCAGTAGTGTGACCAAGTAGGCGTAGCGGCAGCAGCAGGCAGGTGGCGGAAGCCTAATGGGTGACATCTGGCAATCTTTGTTTACCACCACACCAACGCATGCAATGCAGGGCACACTTCCAACTCCCACACACAGAGATCAGCTTAAGATCATGTGCACCACTTATCTGCGTCTCAAACACCGATGTTTTAGCATGGTGTTCCGGGACCCATAGACATTCTGGGTATCCAAAATGACGAATGGCCCGAGCTGGCTCGGTCACGCATAGAGTGTTTTGTCCTGCCAGCTGCAGCGTCATTAATTGAGCGGTACCTGCAGCACAGCTGGAGGTGTCATTACAGACAAACGAATCCGGCTTTCCACGACTAATGTGGATCGTTTGACTTTCATCAGATGAATCAGCATGGATCTCTGATGATGTTGTGGCCCCCAATTGCGAGGTCACCGTTTAGTTGCCGGTCTACTTCACATTCCTTTTCAACAGAAATGGTCCTCTTGAAAACCTTTTTTTTTAAATGATTCATTTCTTACTGCAATTTTATTATTCTCTTTTCCTCTTTTATTCTCTTTTCTGTGAGGGAGACTGTAAAGCGCAAGGTTTCATGACAACACCGTATTCCATTTTACTCATTTATCTTAAGAAGTTTTCATTGTCAATGATTTTTGAGGTCATGTTGCTGTGAGATACAGCTATAATTATGGTCCTGTGGACAGAATGTGGGCTTCTAAGTGGCATTCTCCCTCACAACTTTTATTAGTGGCTGAGAAGTCATATTTATAATTTTTTGGGTCATGTTGCTGTGAGATACAGCAATATTCATGGTCCTTTGGAACAGAAATGTGGCTTCTAAGTGGATTCTCCCTGCCACAATTTTAAACAGTGGCTGAGAAGTCATTTTTTATGAATTTTTGGGTCATGCTGCTTTGAAATGCAGCAATACTACAGGTCCTACATTATAAAAAAATGTTGTTCTAACAGACAATTTGTTCTTCACAATTGACAAAAGTGGCTCGTGGGTCATGCTTTGAAGTTGTGGGGGGATATTTTGATTTGAAAATGCAGCAATATACAGGTCCTATTCTCAAAAATGTTGTTTCTATTAGACATTTGTTTATTCCCGACAATTGTCGAAAGGGCTCATGGTCATGCTTTGAATTTTTGGGGCATTCTTGTGTGACTTGCAAGCAAATATACAGGTCCTATTCTAAAATAATGTTGTTTCTTAACAGACATTTGTTTCTTCACAATGTCAAGAGTGGCTCAAGGGTGATGGTGCTGTCAGAAATGGGAATGGCTAGGACACTGCTCATTAATGGACACATATTGCAAAAATGACTTGTTTTTGCAAGATCTTTAAACATAGCTATAATCCCTGTATTGAGAACAACCATTTAACCCCTTAAGGTCCTGCCTGTTTTGACCTTCCTGACACAGCCCTATTTATGAAATCTGGATATGTCACTTTATGTGGGAATTAAACTTTATGAACACTTTTACCTAGCCATGTGATCAGAGATTGTTTCTCGTGACCACATTGTGTTTAAGTTAGTAAGAAATTTTTATCATACAATCCTTGTTTGTTTGTGAAAAATATCAAAATTACATGAAAATTTGGAAAAATTTGCGTTTTGAATGTTGAAAATTTTCTGCGTGCAAGACAGATAATTATTCCCCACAAAATAGTGATTAACTAGCATCTGCCATATGTACCACTATAGTGTTGGCATCATTTTTTAAATGTCTTTTCTTTCTTTTTTACGACATTAGAGGGCTTAGGAAATTTAGTAGTATTTCTCACATTTTCAAAGAAAATTTGCAAATACATTTTTTAGGGACCACTCCGTTCTGGACGTGGCTTTGAGGGGCCTGATGTTAGATACCCCCATAAATAACCCCCAAAACACAAACCAAAAAAGAAAAAAAAAAAATAAAAAAATTCCATAATAAGAAATAGACCCCTTAACTGTATTTACCAACACTATTTTGGTAAGTTTGATAACCCTTTAGATATTTCACAGAATTAAAGCAAAAGTGGAGCTGAAATTTCAAATTTCACTTTTTTTGCAGATTTTCATTATTTATCCCCATTATTCACTGGAATACGGTAAATGTGACTAGGTAAAATGCCAACTTAATATCAATTCCCCCAGGTCTGCCGTTTTTAGAGATATCCCATAGTGCCCTAGGCATTATTTGCTCAACCATAAGCCCCAGAAAAGGAGGAGCACCTACTATACTCTGGGTCTCTCATCCTTTCAATACGATTTTATTTAGGCGCCTATTTAAGGTTTGGGGAACAAACCTAAGGTGCTAAAACTTAATAAACACTATATAGACCGCATATTGGAAAGCTACACCCCTTAATGAATATATATGGGGTGCCATTGAGTATATAGACCCCACACGTGATCACAAAATTTTTTTTAGCATAAGGCTGTGAAAAGTAAAACATTTTTTTCAATAATTGAATTTTAGCTTAAAATGTTTCATATATACAAGGAATCCTGAGAAAAAAGAACCCTAAAAATTTGTTAAGCAATTTCTTCCAAGTTCGGCAATTACCCTACATCGTGGGTGTAAAACTGCTGTGTGGGCGCATGCAGGGCGTATAAGGGGAGGTGAGAGATATTTGGCTTTTGGACGCAGATTTTGGTGGCGGCCATGTCGCATTTGCAAAGACCCCAAAGTGTAGCAGAACAAGGCGAAACCTTCCAGAAGTCGCGCCCGCTTTTTGAATTCAACACCCCTCCGGGATCTCATCTAGGGATGTATTTGAATTTTAGGCAACAGGTGTTCCATAGTTTTTTTTTTAGCATTGGGCAATGAAAATGGGGGGGGAAGGCAGTTTCGGTCATTGTTTTTGAGTTTCAATTTTTACAGCATCGCCGTGCAAGTGTAAATGACGTGATAACTTTACCTATGGGGTTCGGTACAATTACAAATAGATATAGATTTTATATTGTTTTTTCAGTTTATTACTTTTACACAGTAGAAATACGTCTATAAAATAATGCGTTTTTATGTTGTCCTAATTTCTGACAGCCATAACTTTTTTATTTTGCTGTGTGCAGAGCTGTGTATGGCTTGTTTTTTGCGGGATGAGTTTGATGTTTTATTGGTACAATATATGCGGTGTCTATATGATGCTTTGTTCATTTTTATTATGGTTTTTTGTGAGATATTGAGAACAAAAGACAGCAAATTTGGTAGGGTTTTTTATTTTTATTTTTTATAGCGGTCACTGCTACGGTATATATGACATGGTAGCATTACTCAGCAGGTAATACGTTACACCGATATCCAATTTGTATATTTTTTTTATGTTTTACTGCTTTTTTACAATAAAAAACACTTTTATTCAAACCTGAAAATTGTTTTTGCATCGCATAGTCCGAGAGCTATTACTTTTAAATTTTTCTGTGCTTGGAGATGTGTCGGGAGTTGTTTTTTGCATGGATGAGTTGACGTTTTTATAGTATCATTTTTGGGGGACATAGGCTTTTGATCGCTTTTAAATCCATTTTTTTGGAGGCCAGGGTGAAGAAAATACGGCAATCCTAGTAGTGATTTTATATTTTTATTTTTAACAGGGCTCACCATGCAGTATCCGTGATAAGTTAGCTTTCTTTTGGTCGCTACGATTATGGCGATACCCGTATTTATATAGTTTTTTTTAAGCTGAACACTTTAAAAAAAAAGAAAAGTGTTTTTAGTGTGTTAAAACAAATATTCTATGCATCGCTATCTTCTGAGTGCTATACATTTTCTATTTTTCCATGTAGTACAGAGATGTATGACGACCTTTTTTTTGACGGGATGAACTGACGTTTTAATTGTACATTCTGGCGTTTATAGGAGTTTGTGATCGATTTTTTATTCCTTTTATGTGCTGCGGGATGAAACAATATCTTAATTCTGTGAATGTTTTTTTTAGGTTTTTTTTTACGGCGTTCACCCGTAGGGTTAATTATAATGACAGATTTATGAGGGCAGGTCGTTACGCATCGCGGCGATACCAAATATGGGTACTTTATTTTTGCTCATTTTTGCGGACGATTGCGTTTGTAAAGGGGAAAAGGGCGGTGTACGTATTTTTATTTTATTTTTTGTGTTTGTGTTTTACATGTTTTTCACTTTTTTTTACTTTTTTTTAACTTTTTCACGTTATTTTTGTACGTTACCCAGAGGGGATTTGAATGAGAGATCTTTAGATCTCTCATTCAATAGGAATCAGTGCATAGCTTGTTGCTAGCTATGACTGGTTCCTATGACAACTGTCAGTCACGATGGCGGGACAGGGCACGGCCGGGCATCGTGACGCACAGACAACCTGAAAGGCATTCTCTGCCTTCCGTGCTGTCTGTCATAGGGCAGGAGCTGCACGGATCGCCCGATCCGTACGCTGCTGCCGCCGACAGAGACGCAGAAGGAGCGATCTCCTCCTGCGTCTCCCTTAGTTATTGCGACCCGATCGTCGCGATAATTAAGGGGTTAACCGGCCCCCACCGGAGCGATCCGGGGCCGGGGCCGACGCTGCGGGATGTCAGCTGTAATATTCAGCTGACACCCCGCGCCGATCGCGCGAACTCTGCTTTACAGTTCGCGCGATCCTCAGGACGTATCCATACGTCCAGGTGCGTTAACCCCCAAACGACCTGGACGTATGGATACGTCTAAGGTCGTTAAGGGGTTAATGGACACATATTGAAAAATGACTTGTTTTTGCAAGATCTTAAACAGAGCTAGCAATCTCTGTAGTGAGACAACCCATTTAATACATTTAAAAAAGAGAAACAAAGATGTGGTGGGATTCCACCCTATTTTAAAAATGTGTTTTCTAAAATTAAACTACTAAAAAACTGGCATGCATAAAATAGCTGATACAAATATTCCTTTGAATGGTACAAGGGAGGTACAGGAAGACTTGAACAGATGTAGATTACCCAGGACAGATATAATCAATGTCCAGTTCAACTAAAATGGTGGTTGAAAGACTCCGTTTTCCGGCACTTTTTAATCTGTGGGTCAGACAGGTTTAATGGTCATACTGTGGTACAGAACAGGTATAGTCAATGTCCAGTTCAACTAAAATGATGGTTGAAAGACTCCTTTTTCCGGCACTTTTTAAATCTGGGGGTCATGCAGGTTTGGGGCTCATGCTGTGGCCCAGGACGGGGATAGTCTATGTCCAGTTCAACTAAACTGGTGGTTGAAAGACTCCTTTTTCCGGCACTTTTTTAATCTGTGGGTCATGCAGGTTTAATGGTCATACTGTGGTACAGAACAGGTATAGTCAATGTCCAGTTCAACTAAAATGGTGGTTGAAAGACTTCTTTTTCCGGCACTTTTTAATATGTGGGTCATGCAGGTTTGGGGCTCATGCTGTGGCCCAGGACAGGTATAGTCAATGTCCAGTGAAACTAAAATGGTGGTAGAAAGAATCCTAAATCCGGCATTTTTTAATCTGGGGATCATGCAGGTTTGGGGTTCATGCTATGGCTCAGGACAGGGATAGTCTATGTCCAATGAAACTAAAATGGTGGTTGAAAGACTCCTTTTTTCTGGCACTTTTTTAATCTGGGGTCATGCAGGTTTGGGGCTCATGCTGCATTCCAGGACAGGGATATTCAATATCCAGTTCAAGTTAAATGATGGTTCAAATCATACTGCCTTCAGGCACTTTTTAATTTGTGGGTCATGCAGGTTTAAGGGTCATGCTGTGGTACAAAACAGGGATAGTGAATGGTCTGTGACTTTTTTTTCTGTGACTTTTATAACCTAAGTGTGTTGCCTAAGATGTAGCACATATCCATTTTACTGTTGTGGATGTTAATTCCAGCATATCCAGCACTGTTTGGGTATAAGAATGAAGGTGTTGTTCCTCTCCCATAGACTTTAATGGTCATCGGCGATAATCTATTATCGACTATCGGAAATCGTCTTGATAATAGCCGATTTCGACTATCAACCCGATGACGATAGTTGATGTAATCGCTCATCACTACTCCTAATACTTAACCTTTAATAACCTATCCAAAACTAAAAATCGCACTAAATTCTCCCCTGCTTTCTTATCTCTCATTTCCAAATCTGCCCTTCCTAGAAGGAATCTAGAAAAAATATATATCTCTGTCTCCTTCCTAAGTCTGCACAAGACCACAACTATTAGTCATACAATAAATAAATCAGATGAGTGAAGCCCTAGATAAAGTGATTTGCTATCTTGTTATTATAATCTGAATTCATTGTATTACAGTGACCGTTAAATCAGGTTATATTATATTATACTCAGTATATATATATACATCACTTCTCAAAATTGTTTACTTCAGTAAATACGGTATGAGGGCCCGACTTCCACAAGTCGTTGTTTTGCTTACATCCCAACATCATTCAATTGACATTTTTTAGAGAACACCAAGATTGGCAGATTCCACATTAGCGCCATTTGCTCTTCATGGATGAGAGCAGGTTCCCAGTAAGCGCTTGTGACAGACTTGACAGAGTCTGGAGATGCTGTGGAAAACGTTCTGCTACCTGCAACATCCTCCAGCATGACCAGTTTGTCAGTAGGTCAGTTATACTGTGGTGAGACATTTCTTTGGAAGGCCACACAGCCCTCCATGTGCTAGCCACAGGTACCCTGATTGCCATTAGGTACCAGGTTAAGATCAGACCCATTGTGAGACCATATGTAGGTGCAGTGGGCCTTGGGTTCCTTCTGATGCATGACAATGCTCGGCCTCATGTGGCTGTAGTGAGTCAGCAGTTCCTGCATGATGAAGGCATTGATGTATTGCCCGGGTCTGTCGGGCCCCCGGGAGACTTGAATTTTAACATATATTTACTTTTTGCCATAGGAAAAATTTAAAATTTAAAACATTTTCTCAATCTAAAAACCCCCTTTTAAAACATAATTTTATTATGTAAAACCCACTAAACCTCTTACACAATATTAAAAATGATTTCTAACCCTCAATGAAAACCCCTTTTTAATTGTGGGGGGAAAATCCCTTTTCTTTTAAATAAAACTCTGGGGGAAAACCCCCCCCCTATCAACGGGGGGACCCTTTATATTTTCAGTAATTTATTTAATCCCCAAATTTAAGGGTTTCCAAACATCCCACTTGGGCATTTTCTTTCCCTAATTCAATGGACAAAAAACCCCTTTAAAAGGGGTTTTCCTTTTCAAAACCCTCTGCAGCGTGTGACACTTGTGGGAAAGAGGTAAAAACCAAAAATTAAAAGGTCAGGGCCGACCCCCCCAAAACGGGTTTCACCAGCTAACTGGTTTTCATCAGGTCCGGGTCCCTTTTGGTCTGATCATTTCCCTTTTATATCAGTTAAAATACACCCCCCTATTTGGGGTTGCTCCCCAAATTGGGGCCCCAGAGTTTCAAAAATCCCCCCAACCCCCCCTTTTTACTCTCCTAAAAAGCATACGGAAACTATTTACTTACGCTGGGGTTCTTATAAACAACATTCCTCTGGAAAATTTCCCACCATCCCCATAGGGGGTTTCGCCCTGTTTTTCCTTTTGCCGCCTGCCCCCCGGCCGGAACTGTCCCAAAATGGCCATTTTTTTCCCCTGACTGTGATTGACTTCCGTCCAATTTCCTATATTATTCCCATCAGCGCAGCTCCCCTGGGAAGGGATAACCCGGAATAGAAAATTACTTTTCCCCACGCACATACTCCCTATATCACTTCCCAAAAACCCTTTTTCCCCCCTTCAAATGTCAAATATGAAAATTTTTCATGGGAAAAGTGCTCCATTTTAAGTACTGAAAATTCTTTTTCTTTTCCCCCAGAATTCTTCCCCTCGGTATCTAATATACAATTCTTTTTTAATTTAAACCCTTTCGGGCCTTAGGGTTTTAGCCCCCCCCCCCCCTCTCGAAACCCTTTGACCACCCCCCTTTCCCCCAAATAAATATTTTTTCTAACAGGACACAGTTTAGTTACCTCTTTTCAAAAATTTTTACAAGGGGAATATGCAGAAATGTTAATACATTCATGCGCTTTTGTTTTTGGGCAAAATTGTTTGGCTAAAATTTAAATTTGTTTTTTAGCACAAAATCTACACAGGGGGTTTAAAAAAAACAGTAAATGTATACATAAATAGTAGTGATAAAATGTTTTTTAAATACTTTCATCTTTGAAAAGGAACTGGGAAAGTGAGGGAAAAGGGTTGGGAGAAGGGGGTTTAGGAGGGGGTTTTTTGGGGGAAATCCTTTAAAAAAAGTTTAGGGGAAAGAAAGAGCGTTTGGATGGTTTTGTTGCGGGAAAGAGGCAAATGGATAAAAGACTAAAATAAAATTAACCCCAAAGGTCAAAAATGAAGGCCTTTTCTTTTTCAGCATTTATTTAATCCTCCCTGTTTCCCTATATCTTTTTTTAAAAAAAAGAAATTTAAAAGGGTATTAATTTGGGTTTCAGGGGGTAAAGCATGGTTAATATAGGACTAAGGAGCACCAGATTTTCACAAAAGTTTTTTTTTTTTTCTTTCTTTCCTATCCCTCCCCTGCCCCCCCTTCCCCCCCTTGTCCCCATTTTTCCCATATTTTGCAATGATGAAAAGGGTATTAATCCCCATGGGGCCACATTTTTCCATTTAAAAAAATTGGGATATATTTTTATTTTGCATAAAAAAAAGGGTTTTAAAAAAACTGAAATTATAATAATACACTTACGTTGCATGACGAGCCACATTTTGGGGATTTAATTCCCATCTATTTATGTTAAACATTTACTGTTTTACCCCTTTTAAAAATTTTGGGTGCAAAACTAAAAAAATCCCAATATACTGTATGCAATAAAATGTATGCAAATACAATAGGCACAAATTTTAAATTTAAACTTTTCCTGCAATTCCTTTTGTAAGTTATGTTTGAGGTAACTAGCTGTGACCTGTTAGAAAAAAATATTTATTTGGGGGAAGGTGGGGGGGTTCAAGTTGCGAGAGGGGGGGGGGGGGGGGGGGGCTAACATAAGGCCTGAAGCTTTTTTAAAATAAATATGAAAATTTTAAAGATAAGAGGAGAAGAGTTCAGGGGAAGAAAAAAAAAATACCAGTGTACAGTATAATGGAGCTGTTTTCCCCCAATTAATATGCTTATTAGCCCAAAGGAAAAAGGGTTTTTAGGGGAAATTTAAATATAGCTAGTAGGTGCTGTAAAATGAAATTTACCCCCTATTCGCTTGGGGCCGGGTTCTAGGTAAACCCCGGCAGATGCAATAATATAAAAAAATTTTGGACGGGGAAACCCATAAAATTTCAGGGAAAGGAAATGCCCCTTGGTCCCAGTACGTGGGCGCAAGCCCGCTTTTGGAGATGGTAAATTTTGCCTGAGGAAAATGTTGTTTATAAAAACGCAGCGGGACCCATTGGCCAGCAGCAACACAAATTTTTCGTTTGCCCCCCGGGGGGAAGAAAAAAAGGGCAAATTGGGTTTTGTTAAAACTCTCTGGGGGCCCCAAATTGGTTAACCACCTGAATGGGGTTTGTGTCAAAAAATTTGTATAAAAGAAATACTAGACCACTTTGGGCCCCGGGACCTCCCCCCCCCCTGAGGGAACCCAAATTTTAGCGGGTGAAACATTTTGGGGGAGGTCAGGATGAATTTTAATTTGTGTTTTTCCCCCCTTTTCTAAAAGTGTCACCCCCCTGCAGAGGGTCTGAAAAGGAACCCCCTTTAAAAAGTTTTAGGGCCATTGAATTGGGTGACGGGCCCAAGGGGGGAAGTTTAGGATCCCTTTTTTGGGGGTTATTTTTTTTTAAATTTAACTGGATTTTTTAAAAGGCCCCCCTTTTGATGGGGGGGGTTCCCCCCCCGGGAATTTTTGGAATAATAGAAAAGGAGTTTTTCCCCCCCAAAAAAAAGAAAGGGAAAAAATTAAAGAGGTTTGGGAAAACCGGTTTTTAATATTTGGGGGTATAGGGTTTTTTAGTTTAAAATAATAAAAAATTATTTTTTTAGAGTTTTTAATAGATTGAAAAAATTTTAGAGTTTAATTTTGGCCCTACGGCAAAATAGTAAATTAGGGTTTAAAAAGTCACTCTTTTTTCTCTTGCTGTTTCCCCATTTTTTTTTTGGAGCATCTAAATCTAACCCGCACTTTGGGGACATCATGCCCTCGTTTTTCCCCCCAAAACCCCAAAACTTTTCCGGGATTTTGGAATGGGGGCTCTAACCCCGGCCTTCGGGGGAAAATCCCCCCCCCATCAGGGCGTGCCCCGGGCCCATTGTTACAGGCGGGCCCCCAGGGGGGGGGCTGGAAATTTTCCCCCCCCAAAGGGGCCCCCCCTCATCACACGGTTGCATGGCCCAAATTATTTGGCACGGGCCCTCCCTGGCTAATTACGGGCCCTACCGGGTTAAAAAAATTTCCCACTGCCCCCTTTCCCGGGTAAAAAACGGCCCAAAACTGGTTTTAATTACAGGCACGGGCCCCTTTCCGGCAAATTACGGTGACCCCTTTCTACCGGGCTATTTACGGGGGGGCACCCTATCAACCTGGTTTTATTACGGGGGGCACCCCCTAGTACCGGGCCCAAATTATGGGGGGGCACCCCTAGCTCCCTTTGCAAAATTACGGGGGGGGCACCCCTTAGCTACCGGGCTAGTTACGGGGGGGCCTTATCCTTTTCTACCGGGGCTACTTACGGGGGTTAAAGGGCCCTGTCTGCCTACCAAATTAATGGGGGGAAAGGGCCCCTTTTTTCCTAAAAAAAACTATGGGGGCCAATTTTTGAAAACACCTTCCTAAGGGGGTTCTATACACCTTTTAATTTCCCTGGTGACCTTTATATCCCACCTTAGGGGGGATCCTAAATACCTACCTACAGAGGGGGGTTTTATAGATCCCAAAAGGGGGACTAAATACCCCCAAAAACTATGTGGGGTTTTTTTAAAATTTATCGGGCCCCTATTTGGGGGCCCAAAAACCCTCCCCTGGGGCTCCCAAAAATTGGGAAATTAAATCCCTCTTCCTGCTGAAAAAACCCTGTAAGCTTACTAAGGGGGGGTTTTTTGCCTAATTTTTTGGGGGGGTCCCTATATATATAAAATGCTTTGGGGTTGGGGGGGGGAGGTTTTTGAAATAGCTACCTAATGGGGTTTTCCCTATTTACATCCCACTTTCTGATTTTTTTTTTTTTAAATTTTTTAGGACAAACATACACGGGTTTGGGGTCCCAATTACTAACTTTGTTTTTTTTTGGGGGTAAAAATTTACGGGGGACCCAAAAGGGGCCGCACTATTACAAATTTAGGCTTAGGGATGGGGATTTTTGGTACAGAATGGGGGAAGTACGGGAAAAAAAGGGGAAGAGGGCTTTAAGGACTTTTTTGTGGTATATTTACGGGCCCAGTAGTGTCGGGGGGAAAAGAGAAGACACGGGCATTCTGAAACGGATGGAAAAAATAAAAAAAAAAGAGAACGACCCCATCGGGGAAAGACTTTCCTGGGGGTTTGGGGCCCAAGAGGGAGAAGAAAAGAAAGAAAACCAACTCCAACAAGATGAAGTCTCCTGGGGGTCCCGATATGGGGGGTTTTTTTTACTTTCTGTGTTAAACCCAGTCCCTGAAATTCTTTGTGAGGGGGACCTGACTTTTGGGTTATCTGTTTGGGCCCCAATGTTGTAGGTATTTTGGGGCCCTTGTATATTTTGCAGTGAAAGGCTTGCCCCCTATTTTTTAAAGCAAATGCACATCGGACTCTTTTAAATTAGGGGTTTTTTTGCCCCAAATTTTTTTTTCCCCTTTTTTGTGTTTGGGGGTGCTTTCCCCAGGGAAAATGTTTTTGGAAACATTTTTTAATGTCTTTTTTGTGCAAAAATTGTCCCGCTTTAAGCTTTCCCCTTTCTGCACAAAAACTAACCAAAACCACATAAAAAACCCACCCCAAAAATGCTCTTTGTGTAAGCACCCTTTTTAATGTAGTTTTATTTTAGAAGGGGAAAATTTTGGCTGGGGGGCTGGGGGGGCTTTGTGCCGGGCTGCTTTTTTTTCCCAGCCCTTGGGGCATTTCCATTTAAAATTTTGGATCACCTTAAATTTGATTTTGGGGGTATCATTCCAAATCCAGACCCCCAAAGGGGTTTTTTTAAATTTGGGATTTTCCCTTGTTTAATTTTTATTTTTTTATTGTTCTAAACCCACTTTCCCACTATGTAAAAATTTTAAAAAATTTTGAAACTGGAAAAATTTCTTTTCACTAAATTTTAAAGAATGGGGGGTTTTATAATTTTCCCTTTATTTTTTGAGCAGAGTATTATAAAGGTCTAACAGGAAATGAGCTACGACTCTTAAAGCACCACCTTTTGGATGTAGTGTTCTTCAGGTCACATCTAACTTACGACTTTCCCTTTTATACTCCAGGGCTCGGGTGGGGCAGATGTTTAAAGCTACAATAGTTGCTCATTTCCCTATGTACCCTTTAGAATATAGTTGTGCTCCATTAAGGTGATTGGGGGGTGAAACTACCCCAAAAACCCATTTTTAGGCCCCCGGCAGGGGGGACTATTGTAAATTTTTAAAAAAGGTAAACAAGGGTTTTTTTTACATTTGTATTTAACCCTTTTTAGAACATTCAATTCTTTACCAATGTGTTATTTTAAATTTTGGCCATAACCGAGCACTGAAAGATTGACCCCCTCACCCTTTTAACCTCTGCATTAATGCTGGCGACAACATCGGGGAAAAGATGCGGGGCACTGCCCCGCAACTTCTTTGGGTAAAACCCGGGGGAGCCCCCCTTTTTTGGGTGGAAACCCTTTAAGTTTTAAAACCCCTGTAGGGGCTTGGGCCCCCATTCTGCAAGGGTCCCGTTTTTAGGGTGTGGGGGGTCTTTTTACAGCCGACTAGCTTTTTTGAAGGCAACAATTTTTTTCTATTTTTTTAGATCCTCAGAAAGTTTTTTGCCTGGGGGTGCCATGTTGAACTTCCAGTGGGCCAGTAATCTAGGTGTGAGGGGCCAAAAACTCCAAATTTAACACACTTTCCCCCATTCACACCAGGAAAACCTTGTAACCCTAATTTAGTCACATGACCCATTTAGGGAATAAGGCAAAAATTTAGCACCCAAATTTTTCTATTTTCCTTATGATGTGGTTTTTTTTTTTGGTTTCCCGTGGTTTAGACATTGATAAATGCTTGGGTTTAGTTAAATTTAGGGGGGACAGCCCAAAATTTTCACTGTTAACAAGCTGTTTCCCCTGACTACTTTACATTGATCAAAGTGCATATCTAAATGGGTTGGGCCCATGAAAAGTTATAATTTTTAAAATTTACCCAAAAAAATGGGGGGGTTTTACTCCCCTTTTTAGATACTGTAAAATACAAAAAAAAAATTCCCAATAACCGCACATTTTTTTCCCACTTCAAATTTTACTGTTTTTAAAATTTTTTTCATGAAAATTTGGTTTTACCTTTTCTAACAAAAAAAAAAACTAAAAAGGTTCATTTCATTTTAAACCCCATTTGATACAATTTTTATTTTAAATTTCTTTGTTTTGCGTTTTTATGTGCTAAACAAGTATGATCTTCTAATATAAATTAGACTTCATTCACCAGAGGCAACATAAAAAGGGGAAGGGCTTTGATCACAACAAACGTGGTTGTTTAAATCCCCAAAAAAATAGGGGTTAAAAACCCTTTTTTTTGAAATTTGTCAACAAAAAAAGTTTTAAAACCCCAAGGATCCCCAAAGCGGGGCACACGGAGTAGGCCCGCAGCTGTTTTTTTTGCAGCGATTTTAAATTTCCTTTCCCTTTTTTGAAGGGTGCCCCGCACAGTTAAAAAATTTTCTAGCTTTGGTTTTAAAAAATTTTAACATTTTTTAATTTAAAAATTTGCAAAATTTGGGTTTTTTTGTTTTCCCCCCGTTGGTTAAAATGATTTTTTTGGGGGCACTTTAAATTTTTTTTCGGCTTTTTTTTTCCCCAAAAAAACTGGTAGGAGAATTAACTTTGATCTTATAAATGTAAAGAGGTTGAATCAAAATATAATGTGGATTGACTATAGATTTGATTACATTTATATGATTTGGTGACACTTGTGTAAACTGTCAAGATTTTACCTGCCCATTTTCAAAATATGAAGCTAAAAACCTTATGTTTTTTATTTCAAATGGTATATGAACTCTCAAATACCATTTGAAATGAAAAAAACATGTATAAAAGTGTATTAAAGGGATGTTACCATTTCAGACATTAATAGTATATCATTTAGATTTGCCATAATTGTGTGACATATGTGTCCCATCTCTGAGACCCGCACTGATCTCGAAAATGGGCCCCCAAAAGTCGAGGTGGGACCTGCACATTTCACACATTGATGGCATATCCTACCGATGGACAGAGTATATTGCACAGCAGTGAGATTATGGTGAAAAATTGTGTACCTGTCTTTTCTGAAAGTAATTATTACAATAAATTCTACAAGCACAGTTTAGATAATTTTTGACACACTCTCATAAATATGGGCACAATTGTATAGAAATTTAGAGGGCATCTGCTGTTTTTATATGTTTCAGTGCAGTCAATTTAGTGTGATATAATAAATAAAAATTTTCAAAAAAATTATGTATTGAGTTGAAATCCTTCTGTATTTCATTTGTTTTTCTTAAAATTAAAAAAAAAAAAGACTGTTCATGAATTCAAAATATCTGTAAAACTTCGGTATTGGTAAAATGCATGATTGGAATCTATTAGTGCCTATCTACAGTACTGTATGGTGCCACATGTCTTTTAATGGTTTTTATATGTGCCAGGATGAAGGGCTTATTGGACAACAGGTGAGGGTGGCCCCATTTTTTTTTTTCTGGTACATTGTATAAAAAGTACATGACCTACAAAAGCTCCTATGGTGAAAGTGATTTCCAGCTTCTGTGGCATCAAGAGGATTATATGCTTTAATTTGATGTCTTTTCTGTTTCTCCTGCCAGCTATTGCCATGCATCTGCATTCAGTGAAAACTGTCATGTCCTTCCAATAGTGTAATATTGGCACCACAAGAGTTAAAGCTTTGTAAGAGCTTGAAGCAAGGATGGTTGTTATGGCAACTGGGAGGGGCTACAGTTTATAGTATAGTGTTTAGTAATTCATTTTCCTGGGGTTCTGAGATGGAAATCTGACTCAGAAACAATTGAAACAAATAAAACAAATCAAAATGAATATCACATGGAGGTCTGGATTTGGAATGATACTCAAAATCAAAGTGGAAAATCAAATATCAGGCTAAGTCAACTTCAGTGGAAATGCCTCAAGACAAGGAAATGAGGCTCAGTAGTGTGTGGCCTCCACGTGCCTGTATGACCTCCTTACAATGCCTGGGCATGCTCCGAGGAGGTGGCGGATGTTCTCCTGAGGGATTTACTCCAAGACCTCGATTAAAGCATCAGTCAACTCCTGCACAGTCTGTGGTGCAACATAGCATTGGTGGATGGAATGAGACATGATGTCCCAGATGTGTCCGATTAGTTTTAAGTCTGGGGAACGGGCAGGACAGTCTGTCCTTATGCAAAAACTGCTGACACACTTCAGCCACATGAGGCCTGACATTGTCATGAATCAGGAGGAACCCTGGGCCCACCGCACCTCCATATGGTTTCACAATGGGTCTGAGGATCTCATCCCAGCAGTAAGGGTACCTTTGGCTAGCACGTGGAGGCCTGTGAAGCCCTCCAAAGAAATGTCTCCCCACTCCATTACTGACCCACTGCCAAACCAGTCATGCTGGAGGATGTTGCAGGCAGCAAAATGCTCTCTACGGCATCTCCAGATTCTGTCACATGTGCTCAGTATGAACCTTCTTTCATCCGTTCAGTTAGATGCTGAAGCCATGTTCTCTGCAGAGTCTAAGGCGTTAAACAGCACAGTATGCAGCTGGCTCCATGCTGTGCTGTTTA
This sequence comes from Phyllomedusa bahiana, assembly GCA_025379985.1. Lineage (NCBI taxonomy): Eukaryota > Metazoa > Chordata > Amphibia > Anura > Hylidae > Phyllomedusa > Phyllomedusa bahiana. Next base: position 27,403 of record JAODAL010019883.1, on the reverse strand, counting down.
CTGTGGTTGTCAGCTGCAATTAGCATTTGGCACCTGCCACCTATATAGCAGGATTGTGCCTCGATTCCGCTAAATAGCCCCTTACCGACACCAGGACGTACTAGTACATCCAATTGCAGTAAGGGGTTAAAGAGCAATTAATTGGAGGCCATTGTTCATTTGAAGGGGTTTACATATATAACATATCTCAAACAAAGTACAATGGCAATAATAAATGACTAACAACTGGTACAAAGGGAGAGAGGACCCTGCCCGCTAAGGCTTACAATCTACAAGGGAGGAGGAAAGAGACAGAAGGTCAGAGGCAGACATGTTTGTGGGGTGGAGTAGTGGAAGTGGGGATATTAAAGGTTATAGGCTTCTCTGAAGAGATGGGTTTTCAGGTTGGTTTTGAAAGTAGTGAAAGTGGTGAAAGAGTCTGGGGCAGTGAGTTCCAAAGTATGAGAGAAGCACGGGAGAAGTCTTGGGATAGTTGTATGAGCAGCTGACGATAGGAGAGCAGAGAAAAAGGTCCTAGGAGGAGCAGGGATTGTGTGAGGGAAAGTAACTGGAGATTAAGGCAGTGATGTATGGGGGAACAGGTTAGGAAGAGTCTTCAAGGTCATAGTAAGTTACTCAAATTGAATTCGCTGGACAATGAGGATGGAGAGCAGTGGATAAGATGAGCAGCAGAGCTGAGTATGGATTGAAGGGAAGCAAGAGTGCTAGACAGGAGACCACAGAGAAAGATGTTGCAGTAGTCTTAATTAAAGATGGACACATTTCTCAAAAATTCGGTTCGGCAAAAAAACGTTTCGACCTGAAATTATTTGCGGCGAATCGCGTTAAATTTAAAAGGCTGCAGAGAGCCTGAAGGGTGTTGTAGAACATTGTGCCATGCACAAATATGCAAAGGTGGCATGGTTTGGTCTTGATACAATGCTATGTTTTAGTATGACACGCAGATTCACACATCACTTCACTGGGCAATTAGAGGGGCAAAACTGACCAAATAACTTAAGGAGGAACGTAGCCTGATAAGGTAATGTCTGTGCCAGCTGGAAAGAACCAAGCTGAGAAAGAACCAAGCTAAGGTCCAAGATCCTATTATAGAGTCAAAGAACGCAATAGTAGGTTCCTGGAGCAGGCACAGGTCACAGTAAGGGAACGTCACAGCAGGGGTCACTCCACTTCCGGTGTCATCTAGCAGCTGTGTGATGACCACCAAGCCAACGGTTCTCGAATGGTTGACTAGGTCATCCACTTTCTCCCAGATGACACCTGACAACCCCGGCAAAGAGTTGGTGCATCCATAAGACACAACCTTTAGTTGGCATTGCCTGGGAGCAGATCAGGGACCTCACCTGTCCTCAACCCACCTCTGTCCCATTCGGCTGCCACAGCCAGGAAACTACTATGTGCTGTGGACTCTGTGCACTATACAGTGAAGAAAAACTCTTTGAGGACAGTGGGCAGCCCTAGTTAAATTCTGGTGCCCTAGTTAAACAATGCATAAAGTGCCCCCCAAATGGAAAATTCAGCCCACTCCATGCCTCCTTGCGACCCCTTTTCTACCTGGGATGAAGTGGTGCCCTAGGTGGTCGCCTACCTTTGACTACCCATCATCCCAGCCCTGGGAGCAAGGGCTTCATCATCATCATCGAGAGAAGAGAGTGGCAGCTTGCACGTCAGGCAGTGGCGCAGCTGGCAAGTTGATAGTGTGGCCGGGAGTCAGAAGGTTGACAGCAGTGCTAGGTCGGGAGCCAAACGGCCACGATTTAGACCATCCACTTTGCAGGTCCCAGAAAGTAGACGTGCAGGGGCTCACCGAGGCAGCGGTGGTAACAGTCAGTCAGTGTTGTTAAATTGGTGGTAAAACAACCTACTCAGCAGTGTGCCAGTTTTCTTCCAAGACACCGGAGGAGGCGAATATGGGTATATGTAGAATCTGTGGGCAGAAAGTAAAGCGTGGCCAGGTACCTAACGTTGGTTCCACAGCCCTGCATCAACATATGCAGCGTCACCATACAGTGGCCTGGGAGAAATGTATCTCAGATGTGATAGTCCACCCTCCCGCAGCAGAAGCACCCAGTGCCACGCCTCCCATTTCAGGCAGTCAAGGCTCCACCACCTCTGATTTGTTTTTCACATCATCTACTGGTCCAGATGCTCCTGCTCCTCACCATTCATGATGCCAGCAGTCATTCACCGAGGCGATTGCCAAGAGACAGCAGTATACGTCCAGCCATCCCAAGGTGCAGAAGCTGACCATGCTCCTGTCCAACTTGGTGGTACTGCAGTCCCTACCTTTTCAAGTGGTGGACTCTGCAAGCACTTTAGACCTTCCTACACCCTCCTTGAGCTGAACAGAACAGAGAAACTATGAACAGAGAAAAACAGAGAGAAATCTATGATCAGAGCAAAAGAGGGAGAAATCTATGATCAGAGCAAAACAGGGAGAAATCTATGAACAGAGCAAAACAGAGAAATCTTTGAACAGAGCAAAACAGAGAGAAATCTATGAACAGAGAAAGGTCATTAATGATTTCTTGATGATCCAAAAGGACAGGGATACTCCACTGTGTAATTTTTATGTCAGTCAGTGGCAGTTCATACATGACACATGTCGTTTGCTCAGGCTCTTTCAGGAGGTCACATGATTTGTCAGTCGCCAGGACTACGGGATGAACAACATAATTTCACTGCTTCATGTCTTGGAACATATGCTGCAAAATCTGTCTGTTCAGGGGACTGGAGATGTGGCGACTACATCTCCCGGCTACATAAGTCCGATGGGGGCAATGGGCAGCCAGTGAAGGGATTGGCAAAGGAGAGAGGCAGAGGAGTAACAAGGAGAGAGGTGAATCAGATGGGCAGCAGAGTTAAGGGGAGCGAAGGTGCTAGATGGGAGGCCACAGAGAAGGATGTTGCAATAGTCTAGGTGTGAGATGATGAGGGCATGGACAAGCATTTTTGCGCTTTCAAGGTGAAGGAATGAGCGGATTCGGGAGATATTTTTCATGTGGAGGCAAGGGTAAGGATATGGATATGCGGTTTGAAAGACCAGATTGGAGACAAAGGTTATCCCAAGGTAGTGGACTTGTGGTGTCAGTGAGAGAGTGCAGCCATTGGTAATGATAGAGAGATATATTTGCACCATCGTCCATCCTCCCGAAGGTTCCTCAGCGCTCACGTACCACTGCCACGGCTGCGGTAGGAGGTTGGGGTTGTAAGAGCAGTACCAGCTCCATCTGCAGTAACCAGACTCTGAAGTCGTTGATGTCTGTTGAAATGAGGGATTTTTCTAGCCCGGTGACAGGAGAGGAGGCGCAGGAGCAGCCGGAGGAGGTAGACGTAGATGAAGAAGAAAAAGCAGATGACCAGACACACCTGTATACAGTGGAGATGGATGCAGCAGGTCCCTCAGAGTCACTTGTGCAGATGCCCCACAGCATGCTGGTTTGATTGTCTCGGTAGTTACAGCCGAATCTGGCAGAGGGATGACTTCTGGCTGTCCACCGTCTTGGACCCTCACTACCAGTCCAAAATGGGAGCATTTTTTCACCTGCCTAGACATAGGACAAACTCAAGTACTATAGACAAATCCTGTGAAGTCAGTTGGCCGCTGCCTATCTGCACTATTGTCCATCCTCAAGCAGGGCTGACTGGGGGGTTCCTCAGCACTCATGTACCACTGCCACGGCTGCTGTAGGGGGTTGGCGGGCTAGGAGCAGTACCAGCTCCATCAGCAGCAACCTGAGTCCGGAGTTGTTGATGAGCAGCTTTCTTCACCCCTTGGTGACTTAGGTACCCACCAACAGCAGCCGTGGAGCAGACCTTGAACCCTGGATTCTTCTGGCTACCTTCCTCAGCTACTATTCTGATGCTGCCACCCACCTGATGCCACACATCTGCTGTCAGCTGCTCCTTCTACCACCCACCATCTTAACCAGGGACTGGTATTGCCACCCATCTACCCACTCTACACTGGGCCATTATGTAGCCTTCTCATGCTGCTGCCACCTCACCACTCAGGTCTCCTCAGGCTGCTGCTGCTGACACCTCCAGGCTATGTCACCTTGTCACTCTCTGGCTTGATGCTGCTGTTGCCGCCACCTCCTCATTATGTCACCTAGCTGCCGCCACCTCAAAATAATGACATTGTGCCACTCTCTACACTGTGTAACTGTGCCAATCTGTGGCCTAATCATGCTGCTGCCACATCCACAATCTGTCATTTGCCACTCTGTGGCCTACTCATGCTGCTGCCAACTGACCACTCTCTCAGTCGACCACCCTGCGATTTCCTGATGCTGTTTCCACCCTCCACCACTCTATGACGTTGCCACTATGTTTGGTTTTCCCCTTCCTTTAATCTGTTAGAAGGAATGAAAAGGACAAACATCCGATTGTGTCTTCGGAGAAGCCGTAAGGCTAGTATGATATGGTCCTTTATTTGCATCAGGATTATCTGATGATTAGGTAGCCAAAAGCAGGAGTGGATACAAAACTCAGAATACATGCAAATATTCCATTAACTTATTATTTTTGGGATCAACTCCTGTTTCTTTTTGGCTTTAGCGATGATGGATTATTGACCAATTGAAAGCGGACACTGAAGGATCAAAGGAAGTGAAGGAAGGATTAGTAACGTCAATGCAAAATTTCTCCACTCTTTTTTTTTGGGGGGGGTCTACATGTATAAGCATTAAACAGAATCACCACAATAAGTGAAAAAAATAACTGTTTGCCACAGATAGCAATATCCCAAGAGACTGACTGGCTGGATTTGAGATGTATGTGGGGCTGAAATACAAAAACACTGGATATGACACAGAATTCTCTGGATAAATTAACTCTTGGCCACAGATTAAAATACCCTCACAGTCTGAAGTTGATGGATTTCAGGCGTTTATGTGGCAGAAATGCATACATCCTGTAATTGACTCAAATTCCCCCACAAAACAAGAGGAGAAATTAACCCTTGGTATAATATACCGTAAAGAATGAACCGGATAGATTTCAGGCGTGTGTGGGGCAGAAATACACACACCCTGTGTTTGACTCAAATTCCCCCACAAAACAAGAGGAGAAATTAACCCTTGGTATAATATACCGTAAAGAATGAACCGGATAGATTTCAGGCGTGTGTGGGGCAGAAATACACACACCCTGTGTTTGACTCAAATTCCCCCACAAAACAAGAGGAGAAATTAACCCTTGGTATAAAATAAAATATCCTAAAAAATGAATGAGATGGAATTCAGGTGTGTATGGGCAGAAATGCACACACCCTGTATTTGACTCAAATTCCCCCACAAACAATAGGAGAAATGAACCCTTGTTATAAAATAGAATAGCCTACAGAGTGAACCAGATGGAATTCAGGTGTGTATGGGGCAGAAACACAAACCCTGTATTTTATGGAGAAAACCCCACACACTGAAACAAACAAAATAAAAAATGCTGGTTCAGGAACAGTTGTGTATATGACACACACTTGTGACTGTCTTTCAACCCAGTAGCTCAAAAACGGATTTGTTTTGCACAGAGTGCAATATAGTGCTGCAGCAGCCAGATGCTTAATCCCTTAACGACCTTAGACGTATACATACGTCCAGGTCGTTTGGGGGTTCACGCCCCTGGACATATGCATACGTCCTGAGGATCGCGCAAACTCTAAAGCAGAGTTTGCGCGATCGGCGCGGGGTGTAAGCTGTATATTACAGCTGACATCCCGCAGCGTCGGCCCCGACCCGCGATCATAGAATGCCTTCCGGGTTGTCTATGACGTCACGATGCCCGGCCGTGCCCTGTGGGCATGGCCCGGCATCGTGACTGACAGTTACCATAGGAACCAGTGCACAGCAAAAAGCTATGCATTGATTCCTATTGAATGAGAGATCTAAAGATGGGAAAAAGTAAAAAAAAGTGAAAAACACAAACACGAAAAATAAAATAAAAAACACGTACACCGCCCTTTCCACCTTTACAAACGCCAATCGCCCCAAAAGAGATCAAAAATAAATAAAGTACCCATATTTGGTATCAATGCGTGCGTAACGACCTGCCCTATAAATTTGTCATATTAATTTACCCGTACGGTGAACGCCATAAAAAAAAAAAAAAAAAAAAACAAACACAGAATTAAGATTTTTGTTCATCCCGCAGCAAATAAAATGGAATAAAAGTGATCAAAAATTCCTATAAATGCCAACATTGTACCAATTAAAATGTCAGTTCATTCCGCAAAAAAAAAGTCCTTACACAGCTCTGTATACGGAAAAATAAAAAAGTTATGGCTCTCAGAAGATAGCTATGAATAAATATTCTTTTACACACTAAAAACCCTTTTTTTTTTTTAAAGTGCTTCAACACAAAAAAACTATATAGATTGGGTATCGCCGTAATCGTATCGAGCCACGGAGTAAAGCTAACTTATTACGGATACTGCACAGTGAGCACTGTTAAAAATAAAAAAACACTACTAGGGTTGCAGTATTTTCTTCCCTTTGCCTTCCAAAAAACGGATTTAAAACTGATCAAAAAGTCTTGTCCCCCCAAAAATGATACCAATAAAAACATCAACTCATCCCGCAAAAAACAAGCCTGTGCACAGCTCTATACACAGAAAGTAAAAAAGTTATGGCTCTCAGACTATGGCGATGCAAAAATGTGTTTTCCTGTTTGAATAAAAGTGTTTTTATTGTATAAAAGCAGTAAAAAATAAAAAATATACAAATTGGGTATTGCTGTAATCATATCGACCTGCTGAGTAAATCTAGCATGTCATATCTAATGCAGAGTGACCGCTATAAAAAATAAAAACACTACCAGGATTGCTGCATTCTGTTCAAAACGCCTCACAAAAACCTTATTAAAAAGTGAACAAAGTGTTGTATGCACCCCATAATGGTACCAGTAAAAGCATCAATTCCCCCCGCAAAAAACAAGGCCCTACACAGCTCTGCACACAGCAAAATATAAAAGTTATGACTGTTAGAATAGGACAACATAAAAACGCAATTTTTTTTTATAGATTTCTATTGTGTAAAAGTAATAAAACATAAAAAACTATATAAAATTTATATAATTGCAATTGTACCAACCCCCATAGTAAAGTTATTACATCATTTACACTGCACGGCGAACGCTGTAAAATTGAAGCCCAAAAAAACAATGGTGAAACTGCATTTTTTCTCCCCATTTTCATGGCCCAATGCTAAAAAAAACGATGGAACACCTGAGTGCCCAAAATGCACAATACACCCCTATATGAGATCCATGAGGGGTGTTGAATCTAAAATGGGGCGACTTCTGGAAGATTTCACCTGTTCTGGTTCTTTGGGGGCTTTGCAAATGAGACATGGCCCCACCAAAATCTGTGTTCCAAAAGCCAAATAGCGCTCCCTTCCTTGTACGCCCTGCCATGCGCCCAAACAGCAGTTTACACCCACATGTAAGGTATTGCCGAACTTGGAAGAAATTGTTTAACAAAGGTTTGGGGTTCTTTTTTCCAGGATTCCTTGTAAATATGAAACATTTAAAGCTAAAATTGAAGATTATTGGAATTTTTTATTTTTTTTATTTTCACAGCCTAATGCTAAAAAAAAATAAATTGTGAATCACCTGTGGGGTCGATATACTCACTACACACCTGTATATATACCTTAAGGGATGTAGTTTCCAATATGGGGTCTTTTTAGGGGTGTATATTAAGTTTGAGCACCTTAGGGCCTCCTCAAACCTGAAATGGCGCCTAAATAAAATTGCATTAAAAATGACACCTCAAAGTCCAGTAGGTGCTCATCCTATTCTGGGGCTTATGGTTGAGCCAAATAATGCACTAGGGCCACATATGGTATATTTCTAAAAACGGCAGATCTGGGGGAAATGATATTACATTGCATTTACCTAGTCACATTTACCGTATTCCAGTGAATAATGGATAAATATTGAAAATCTGCAAAAATAGTGAAATTTTGAAATTTCACCTCCACTTTGCTTTAATTTCTGTGAAATACCTAAAGGGTTAACAAACTTCCTAAACACTGTTTTAAATAGTTTAAGGGGTCTAGTTTCTTAGAAGGCATCATTTATGGGGATATCTAACATACAGGCCCCTCAAAGCCACCTCAGAACTGGAGTGGTCCCTAAAAATGTATATTGCAAATTTTCTTGAAAATGTAAGAAATTACTACTAAATTTCTGAGCCCTCTAATGTCATAAAAAAGGACATTTAAAAAATGATGCCAACCTATAGTGGACATATGGTAGATGCTAGTTATAAACTATTTTGTGGTGAATAATTATATGTCTTGCACGCAGAAATTTTGGAACTTTCAAAATCACAGATTTTTCAGAATTTTCATGAAATTTTGATATTTTTCACAAAAAAACAAGGATTGTATGGATAACATTTTTTTACTAACTTAAAGCACAATGTGTCACGAGAAAACATTCTCTGAATCACATGGATAGGTAAAAGTGTGAAAAAGTTATTCTCACATAAAGTGACAGATGCCAGATTTAAAAAATAGGGCTGTGTCAGGAAGGTCAAAACTGTCCAGGTCCTTAAGGGGTTAATGACAGGAGACACACTGAAAAGTGGCAGAATTTAACATGGTGTCCGTATTTATAGGGTTTTGACGTCACAGAAGCCCGCTGGTTGCTGATTGGCTTCATGTCCGCACATGTCATTGAGAGTGTTTCATTCTTCCTCCCATAGTTCTCTGCCCCATGTCACGCCATGTGCTTGCAGCCATTTAAAAAAAAAAGTCGATTCGTTCCCGCGAACCACCATAAACTTCGCCTTCGTGCTGAATCGATTTTTTTCTGAAATTCTAAATAAATTCCACTTCATTAGAATTGATTCACCCATCTCTAGTCTTAATGTATTAGGTTTATGTTTAGTAACAGTATTGGTATTATTTAGTCCCTTTAGGGTGTTGTGATGTGGCGGCATTATTTGGTCTTTGTATATTTTAGTCATTGATGATATTGGTGTTGGTATATTGATTTGGTCAGTAACCATATGGTGGTATTAGTTAGTATATGATAGTGATATGTGGTGTATTATTTGGTCTTTGCACAGTATATTGCTGTTATTGGTAATATTGATCTTGTTATACTGTTTTGGTCAGTTACGTTATAGTAGAATTAGTCATTATCTAGTGGAGACACGCAGTATTATGTGGCTGCATTTTGTGGCCTATGTATACACACTCTCTTAGAATAAAGAGAACATTAAACTGTTCAGTGTAAGCTCCAACAAAAACTAAATCCAAAACAATTACACAATTAATTTTTTTCCCTTTTAACCCCAAGTGTTTGGGGGATGCGGGGGCAGGTGCGAACCCAGATGCTGTGGGTGTATGGGGCCCTGACATTTATCATGGCGGCTGCAACTGTCAGGAAGGAGAAAGTTTTGAAGACTGGAAGGCCTGAGTCAGGTCGCTAGATATAGCATTCCTAAGTTAACTCAGAGTCCAAAGCCTTACAACTGATCCTCTGAGAGTAGCAAGCAATTCTTATTTAGCTGCAGAGCAATGTGTGTCATGCTGGACAAAGAGGGAGTTGCCCTCGAGCTGTAGCTGACAGGCTACTGGAGGAAACTCCAGCAGCCGCTAGCTTCTACATTAGGTTTTGAAATAAGACTGCTCTGCAAGAAATAGCAAGATTGTTTCAATCGGTATGTCTTACTGTCTGATCTGTAATATTTATTGCCACAGCGTCTTTTTAAGAATATGAAGAAAGTTGAAACTAAATAGACATTTTACTTATATGGAAAGTTGAAGGAGGAATTTTTTTTTCATATCATTAAAATCAACTTAAAGGGGTATTCTCATTTTATTGAATGGGTTTCAGACTAAGGGGGCAGTGAAAACAATCAACTTTACAATAGGATATCATTAGCATATCTGTTTTGTTTTCACTGTCTCCCTTATTTTCGTGTGCTGTAATCACTCTTCACCAGTGGCGGTCGGAATCCGCCCCCTGGCCCACTATTGACTGTCGGCTTCACTAATTAACATTCCGACATGCTCCCGGTCGTAATCACGGGAGTGTGCATTTCTGCGCATGCTTCCTGCTCCCCCTTGCCTCTGCTTTGCTTTTTGCTAGTTAAATGATTCTTGGCATGCCCAGTTGCCTGGAATCATTTTACTAAGCAAACAACTTCCTGCTTCACTTCCTGTCAGCGCAAACATACGGCAGTGAACAGACATCGTCTCTTTGCAGGCACGATGGATGGCAGGCAGGCAGGATGAATGGATGGATGGATGGAAGGCAGGATAGAAGGCTGGATGGATGGAAGAAAGGATGGATGGATGGATGGATGACAGGCAGGCAGGATGGTTGGATATATGGCAGGGTGGTTGGTTGGATGGATGGATGGATGGCAGGCAGGAGGGATAGATGGATCGATGGCAGGCAGGCAAGATTGATGGCAGCATGGATGGATGGATGGCAGGCAAGATGGATAGCAGGAAGGATGGATGGATGGCAGGCAGGATGGTTGGATGGATGGATGGATGGATGACAGGCAGGCAGGATGGTTGGATGGAAGGATGGATAGCAGGCTGGATGGATAGAAGGATCGATGGCAGGCAGGCAAAATGGATGGCAGCATGGATGGATAGATGGTAGGTAGGATGGATGGATGGATGGCAGGAAGGATGGATGGATGGATGGATGGATGACAAGCAGGCAGGATGTTTGGATGAATGGATGGATGGATGGATAGATTTATGCTAGGTAGGATGGATGGATGTATGGATAGCAGGCAGGCAAGATGGATGGCAGCATGGATGGATGCATGGCTGGCAGGATGGATGGATGGCAGGAAGGCAGGCAGGATGGTTGGATGGATGGATGGATGGATGGATGGATGGATGGCAGGATGGATGGATTGCAGGCAGGTTGGATGGAAGGATGGATGGATGGCATGCAGGATGGTTGGATGTTAGGCAGACAGGATGGATGGCAAGCAGGATGGTTGGATGTTAGGCAGGATGGATGGATGGCACGATGGATGACAGGATGGATGGATGGATGGATGGATGGATGGATGGATGGATGGCAGGATGGATGGATGGATGGCAGGATGGATGGATGGATGGCAGGATGGATGGATGGATTTCTATTTACTGCACAAGCTCCAGGGGGGTGGTGGATAGGGACAAAGGAGGAAGGTTGCCAAACATATAATTGTGTGTAAGCAGACATAGTAGTACTGAACATATAAAGTATGATAAAGGGAGGATTATACCAGCGCTGCTATGTACTGCTACTAAGAGGAGAGAGACACAGTGACATGTAACAAGATTCTGGACTGGAATGAAGCCAGCGAGGGGGTGAGCAGCACATCACTCCAGGTAGCAAACTCAACATTTCAGGATGTCTGCAAGGCTTTGCTTTCCACTCTCACTGCTCTCACACAATGACACTGTCTGGTAGCGAGCACAAACAGTAAGGGGGGGATGATGTCATCCCCCCTTCAGTTAAGAAATGCTCAGCTGTGAGGAGAAGCAACACCCCTGGATTTGAGGAACTGAGAAACTGAAACTGAAAGAGCACAGACAAACTGATGAAGTGATAAAACCCCTTTAAGAAAAGAAAGTGATTTCTATATGTGATTGAGAATTGTATACGAGGTTTAGGACCTCCGAATACCACCTGGACACTGTGACTATTTGTAAAGTGCGTTTGATATATCTTCTTGATCAATATGTGTAAAAAACCTGTCGAATATGAAATGTGAAAACTGAATTACAAACTTCTAAAGTTAAGCACTGTGAATAAGCTGCAGTGTCTCTGTGGTTCCTTTCTGCTGGTGCACTACTGAACCCAGAACACTGTCACACCTGCTACCTGCTATCTAGGTGCCTTTGCCTCTGACACCCCTTACAGCACAGGTGTCAAACTGCTGGCCCTCCAGCTGTTGGGAAACTACAACTCCCATCATGCATTTATATAATCTATAACAGTGGGCATGATGGGAGTTGTAGTTTCCCAACAGCTGGAGGGCCGGCAGTTTGACACCCCTGCCTTACAGTGATGTGAGCAGAGTAGAATCACTGGCAAAAAAAGGCAAAGGTATCACAGGTAGCTAAGTAGTGTCATTGTCACAATAAAACCACAGGAGTCACCAGGAACAGATGGGTATCAACTTTTCACAGCTTTTTCATAAAGGTAAAAAGGATTGTTGTCTTAGGACATATAATTGTAAAAAGAATACCAAGCTAAAAGCAGAAATAGGCTGCAGAGTAGCCACCACAGTCACAATAAATTAGACCATGTCGTTTGAAGAGCACGGGTCTTTATGGAGGTTTTCCTTAAAGGGGTTTGTCCACGTTTTTTTGTAGTTTATGCTGCTGCCATGATCATCTTTCAGTTCACCACTTTTCCAGCACTGTAGCTGCTGGTCATTACTCCTGGTGTCCATTTACATGTTCCAAGCCGCATAGCAGTAGCTTTATTGACCAGGTGACATTACCAGTCAGAAAGAAAATGGCTCATGAACGGTGATACTAAGGGAATGGCTTGTGACCAATGAAGCCACTGTGTCCTGCTGCTGCAATGGGGACATGCAGTTCATAACAAGATACTGTAAGCAGAAACTGAGGGAGATCAATTACAACTGCAGCACAGCTATGAAAGCAAGTAGAAAGGTAATAATATATTTTTTCTTTACTATGCAGTGAAAAATGTGCAGAAGAATATTTGGACAATCCATTTAACACAAATTGCACAGGGCTAATAGTGGCTCCAGTTGCATATGCTTTTTGCACACAATTCAGACTGGAGTCTTTACAAAGGGGCCTGAATAATTTTTGGTATATAACACTAGTGTGTGGGTTTTCAGATTTGTCTGGTCCTTATATAAATGTAATTGTGTGCAAAAATCACATGTAACAAAATACTCTTTTTTTACCCAATCACATGTTCAAGAACAAACACAGATGTGAAAGTCCATATAGGAAACAGAAATACTGTAAATCTTGATTTGGCAGTGGTTTGACTGTAAAGAGGGAAATAACCAGTGGTCCCTAAGCAGAACTGCATTATAATCTATGACTCTTTCTGTAATAGATTTATTTCTGCCCCTGTAAATCCTTGTGTACATACTCTTTTATATCCTTAACTCCTGTTTTTTATATGCTTTGTTCCTATTCCTAGCATGCAGAGAATTCTGCCAAAAATGAGGTCTGGACCAACCTGAATCTAATTACTGATATTTGGGTTATGTTTAACCATGACTTAAATCTGAAACACATCACTAGCACTTGGCAATGGACTATTAGGGCTGGGGAAAAAGTGAAGCCATTGACTGTGATAGATTGGTCAGATGAGAAGGTGGAAAGGGATGGAGGAAAGATGATGAACTCCATTTTCTCTGTAGTGGGTTTACTCTGTCTCCTCAGGCTGTGGGTGGTTCTACAGCAGTGACTAGCATATTTAACATCTAGTGACTCACTATTCTGACAGTGCAGGAGATTGTTATCACTAACAAGATTACAGATAAAACCATGCTTTTCAGTCCTCACAGTTAGCAATGAGCAAACAGTAAAAAGTTTCTAATTCTATTAGAACCTCTAACTTTTGTGAGTTTGGTTCGAAGATCGATTCAAACTCAAACTTCAAACCCTATTAAAGTCTGTGAGAGAATATGTTCTGGTTATTTTTTATACCTATACAGGTGAGGAGAAGCTGGAATTACCATCCATAACAGTAAACTGGATACATGGAAGAACTTAGTGAAGAAAATTTTGCTCTAAGAGTGACAGTAAAAATTGAGAGGCTAAAATACTTCATTCCTTTAAAAGACTAACTGAAAAAAAGGGGACACTCGCAAGCAGGAAGTAGCTTATAAAAGGTCACGGAGCCTGTTTGGGGGCCCAGCACCCTAAAGGGGGCCCCAAAAACCCCTTTTGAAGCATGGAGATTTAAGAAAGGGGGACTCCTTTGGTAACAAATAAACTGGGGGGGGAAAATTTAAAAATGAAACAATCCCCTGCGGGAACGATGATGAATGCGGGCACAACTCCAGGCACTTTTAAGGGAGGTGAAGGAAATCAAGTGTCACTTAAACCCATTCAAAACCATTACATCAGTTGGTCTGTTGCTAAAACACGGGCAATGTTTTCAAACCCAAAAAAAACCCCAGGCACTGGCATACGTCTTGCAGGGGCCAGAGAAAAAACTACACGAATGAGAGACCATGGACCTATGCTGTGCGTGGTTTGAAAGTCAATTCACTCTGAGTAGAAATGAGACCGAGAAATGCTAGAGATTCAAGGAAGTCTATCGCACCACTGTTGCCCACCAGACAACTCTGGTGGTGGGCCCGGTGTATTAGTCAAACAAACTCCCTACACTTTGTAAATGTTACAGTTACAACCTCAAATTTTTGAATTTTTAGTCATTGTGCCCTGCATAAACAACCAGGGCTAATTTTTATCTTCCGGGGCAAAATACCCCCTCAACAAGGGCAAACATTGCGAACAGCTGTTTAAAAAACGGGTACCCCAAATGGGGTGGGCCCGCTCTTTCTCCAACCTAACCCACTAAAAAAAACCGTGGGACGCGAGTTCCCTGTTGAAGTAAATACTCTGGGCCCCTAAACCCAATGAACCAAAAGGGGTGCCCCTGCCTCACGTCAATAACTCAACTTTTAAAGAGCATAACGTAGTTGTGGAGCTTAATTGATGCCAAGGCCCATGACATGTTATTAGACATTGACATTTTGATGGTGTAAACGTTCCGCTGTTGGTTTTTGTTTCATTTTGTTGAAAGAAAAAATCAAGATGGCATGCATGGCTTTAAAGGGCCCCTTTCAGGATAAAAACACTTAGCATAAAATTTTTAAAAGTTTTTCCCTAAATTTTACCTGAAACCCAAAAATTTTCCCAACTTTTTTTGAGTACACATAAAAACCCAAATTTACATACATAATAAAAAACACATATTATTTTTTCTCCTATCTGAAAAGAATTTTAGAAAAAATTTAACCCATTTTAGGGCAATTTTGGATTACCAAAATATTTAAAATTTGTCAATGCCAGAATAAAGAAGGGGGAAATTTTAAAAGCCTTTTGTTACTTTCTGCAAAGTCAAAAGTTTACATACATTTCATTTGTATTTGGTAGCATTGCCCTTAAACTGTATGCTTGGGTCCTCGTTTGGGTATCCTCCACAAGCTTTTCACAGTAGTTGGCAAATCTTGGCCCATTCCTCCTACAGAACTGGGGGTAACGAGCCATTTTTTTGTGGGGCCCCCTTGCCCCCGGCACCTGCCTTTTAAAATTTTGCCCCATAAATTTTAAAATTTAAATTTGAAAATCGGGGCTTTGTGATGGCCACCCCCCAAAAACTTTAAACTTGGTTACCCTTAACCCCCTTTTTGGGTAACAATTTTTGGCAGCCTGCTTCAGGTCTTTGCCTTTTGGAAGCCCCCCCTTCGCCTAAGCTTTAAAATTCCTGGCTGATGCCCTTGAGATTTGTTTCCCAGTTTTCCCACAAAAATTTTTTCTTTTCTCATGATTCCATCTTTTTTGGGTGAAGTACCCCCAGTCCCTTTGCAGCAAAAAAACTGCCCACGGCCCCCCACGTTTTTGCCGGGGTGGAGAAAGGGGGCTACAGGGGTTAATCCCCCCACCCGGGGTGACAACCCGGGGAAAACCCTGGCCCCTTTAAGCATAGGATTAAACAGCCTGGTTTCCCGAATCCCCAAAAGGGGGGTTTGAGTCGCACATCCAATTGTGGCTTTTTGGGGTAGTGGATCCCCCGGGAAACCACCGCAAGCGAGGGGTAGTTAAGCCACGCCGGGGAAACCCGGGAATCTAAGTACCCCCCTTTTCACCAAAAGCCCCCGCAAAGCGGGATGGACTTGCGCGGCGTGAGGCAAACCATTGGGTTCCCCCCTAAAACGTGATTTTGCTTGCGGGGGCGGCCCCCGAGTGCAGCTGGTAAAAATCGAGCCCGGGGAACCCTAGCCCGGGGGCGGGCAAAGGCCCAGGGCAGGGGGCAAGGTTCGTGGTATTTGGACAGGCGGGAAAGGTCAGGGCAGGGGCAGAGGTTCGGAGTGGGGAAAACGAAGCAAGGGGTCGGAACACGGTGGGGCGAAAACCCACATTTGGGGAACGTTTTTACCCAAAGGGAAACAAAGGCAAACAAAAGACCCAGAAAAGGGGAAGTGCCCGGGGTGCAAAACTTATAAAGGGACAGCCCCCGGGAAAAATTCCCCCAAATTACCGCCACTGCCCCCCTTTAAAAAATGACGTGAACGCTAAGGGGCGCGCATGCGCTTTTCCGGGCCCGGCAGGGACGGGGCCCGGGACAGGGGGAAGGGCCCGGGTGGAGGGGAGGGGAAAGGGGGCGCCACGCCCGGGCATGGGGCCCCGGGGGGCCCCCCCCGTCCCCGCCGGGGACCCGCCGTGGGGAACGCGGGTGGCCCCGGGGGCCGAACCAACGGACCCGGGCGCAACCCTTTTAAACCAGCCCCCCCCCTTAGGCCCCCCCAAAACCTTTTAGGCCGAGAAATCTGAGGATGAGGCCCCGTTTCCCGGAAAAATTGGTTTCCCGGGCCCCCCGGACCCTCTCCTAAAGGTCCAAAACCCCCCCCAACCCACAAGGAAGAAACGTCCCCCTCGACCGTTTTCATATCAAAAATTTTCCTTTACCTCAAAGATTTCAGTGGATTTCGGCTACGGGGGGAAGGCGTCACATTTTTCCCGAGAAAACCCGGTTTTTCACACCAGGGGTTTAAAGGGGGGGACAAAATAAATGCGTTGGGGATCCGGAGAGATGGGGGAAAAAAGATTTTGAAATGTCACAGGTTAAACCCGGGCCGAACCCCCTTTTAAAGGGGTCCAGGAACGGGGGCCCCAAATTTTTTTAGACTAGGGACCTTCAGGCGCACATATCTTAAAAGAGAGCCAAATTTGGGTTCCCCGGGAAAAACACGGGGCGGTAATTATCCTTTTTTTCCGCCTGAGACTTCATACGGGGGGAGGCCCGAAGAAAGAAATGCCCGCGTCCCCTTGCCATTTGGGCCTTAAAAACCCGAATTCCCAAACCCTTGGGGCCCGTTGACACGGCACATCCACTTTGGGAGGGGGGGGAAAGGGGGGGGGGGTGCGGGGGCGACCAAAAGACTACAAAGAACCGGGAGCCCGCCGGCAGAAACCGAGCCCCAAACGGGGGGAACCCAAACCCTTCTTCGGCACGAAAAAAAACCCCGGCTCCATCTGGGGAGGGGATTTTGTGAATGAATCTTTTCCTGCAAAATTCTCCCGAATGAAAAGGCGACATGGGCCTGAAGTCCCTGGCACGGACAGGGGGAGCCCCTCCACCGGGGGGGACTTTTCCGGGCAGGAGTCAATGGGACAGTCTTAAGGCCGATGTGGTGGGCGCGATTCAGCCTTTTTCCCTGGGGAGAATACATCCCCAAAGTCCGGGTATTTTCCGGCCCGGGCGGGCCCCGGGGAAAACGGCTTACGAGCGGGGGCCGGAAAAATGGAAAGGCACTGGCGTGGCACCCCCCAACAACATTCTGGCTTTCCCGGTCCCCCAAGCAGGATTTTCGCCTGTTTTCCAATCGACCCGTGGGGGCCGTGAGGGTTGCACCCCGGGGAACCCCCAAAAGGGGATCCCCTGGGAAGCACGGGACAGAACGGGGCCCCCCGATCTTTTTCCTTATCCCAACCCCCCCAAAACGGTGTCCCCGGGCCCCGGTTATTTTACTGGAGGGGGCTTCTCCGGGCCGGGAAACTACAGGAAAGCGGAACCGGGTTTTTCCAAAGAGGGTAAGATGAAGGGTTTCCCCGCAGACCCCGAATCCCGGAAGGCAGAACTCAGGAACGAAGAACCAGCATTTAGATGTCACCTCCACTGGCCCTCATCAAAAGTGGGGGAAAGGAAAGGGAAAAAGCAAACCTTTGGACCGCCTCTCAAAGGCTTCCCCAGGTGTGAGCGTTTTCCCCCGGGCCCTGGGACGTAGCGGACAGCTTCTGCGGAAATGGGCCCGGGGTGCGAGTAAAAAAGACCCTAGGTTTTCGGGTTTGGCGAGGTTTTTAGCTCCGCTCCGATAAAGGGCCGGTCCACTTGCCCTGGGTTTCCCCCTCAGAGGCTTGAGGGGGACAGTAATTTGGGGGATGCTGAAAAAAACCGGGGGCCCGATGAAAAACCCCCGAAAGGGGCGTGCAGTGTCCTTTTTTTCCTACCAGCTCCTCCTGCCCCCTCTGCGAACCTTAAAACAAAACGGGGGGCTAGGGTGAATTAAATTTTACTCCCGGGAGGACGGGGGTCTCTTTTTGGCCCAAATTTTTTTAACCCCGGGTGGGGCAGGCCCTTTTTGAAAGTGGCACAAGGGCGGCATCCATTTCCCCCAAGAGCTCCGAAGCCAATTTTGGAACTGTAAACCCCATAGTCACCCACCGAGGAGTCCGACCCTTTACGAAGGTTCAAGAGGGGGGTCTCCGCAGAGGGAAACACTGCCCGCCCCAAAGACGCCCCGGGAATTTCCCGGGGGAAGGGTGTAATCCGCAGTCAAAGGGGCCCTTCCAATCCCAGAGGGGGGGTCGTCTACGCCAGGGGCCCCGATAGTAGGCCCCACCCCCAAGGCCACCTTAAGGGCCCTCCGAAGGAAACTATTCCCCCCCCTGTTCTTTGTGCATAGAGCAAATGGGGGTAATGAAACCCCGGCAGACTTGGGGTCCCCCCCAAAGCTATGGGGGGAAGGGGAAAACTGAAGCTTGTTCCCAAAGGGAACCAATGGAACGGGTGACGTAGACGGATAACCGACGGGGCCCCCAGGGGGAGACTTTGCTGGGAAGCAAGGAAACTGACGCATCATGGGGGAGAGCTGGGCCCAACTGCTGTGCCTGTTGTGCGGGTTTTCTGCGACCCCTGGGGAACCAAATCGTAAGATCCGCGATGCTTGGCAGGGGCAACCTTGGTGGAATCCATGGCTTGGGATCAAACGTTTGGGGGCTGGGGAGTGGATCCGCCGGAAACCAAACCCCAAGCGATGGGATTTAAAAACCCCCCAGGAAACGGAAATTAAGTAGCCCCCGATTTTCAAAAAAAAGGCCCCCCGCAAAGCGGGATGGACTTGCTGTGGCGTGGGGGCTACCAGGTCCCTCCCCCCCGACGTGACTTGCTTTCTGGGGTAAACCGAGGTGCCCCGCGTGGTACAGAATCGTAGTTCCGGGGAAACGTAAATCGTGGGGGAGGCAGAAAGGGCAGGGCCCCGGCGGAAAGGGTTCTGGTTCCCTGGGACAGGCAGGAAGGTCCCCCGGGCAAAGGGGGCAGAGGTTTTGGAGTCCGGGGAAAAAGTAGCAAAGGGGTCCCGGGGGAAAAACGGTATGGCGAGAACAAAACATAAAAAAGGGCGCCCTTTTGCTAAGGGAAGAGGCAACAAGTCCAGCGGGAAGTGACGGGGTGCAAAACTTATATTTTGGGAAAAGCGGCCCCCGGCAATTAAACCCAAAATTTCCGGGGCACCCGTCCTTTAAATTTACGCGAACGCGCGCTAAAGGGGCGCCGGGATGCGCATTCCGGGTGGCAGGGGACGAGGACCGGACGGGAGCGAGGCCAGGGGTGGGTGGGGACTGGGGCGCCAAGCCCCCCCAAGGGGTCCGCGGGGGCCCCCCCCCGTCCCCGCCGGGGGCCCCTGTTGGGGAAAGCGGGTGCGAAACCCCCGGTCCTTAAACCAAAGGACCGCCGCAACCCCTTAAAACCAATAAAGGTGTCCCCACCGAGGTCGGAGGCCCCCACCCCAAACCGCTGCGGGGCGGTTTTTCCGGGCGCCCATTTAAACCCCCTCAGTGTGTTTTAAAACCCTTTTCCCCGTGAAAGATTCTCCCTAGTCCCTTCCCTGTTTCCTTTTTTGTTTTACTTCCCCCAATTTTCCTATTTCCCCCCTTTCCCGAAAAACTTTTGTTTTTTTCCTACGTTTTTGGTACCCCGTTTTCCTTCCCCGTGTTTTGACCCTTTGGGTTTGGGTTTCCGTTTTTTCTCCCTTTGGGGTTTTCTGATTGGGTTTGGGTTTGGCGTTAAACCCCTAACCCTTTTAACATCCGGACTGTTGAATTTAAAAGTTCCCCTTTTAAAGCCCTGCACATAAGCTAGGGCTTGGTTTTTTCCAGGGGGGAATTTTTGCCATCTAAGGGGGGAAACACCCAAAGGAAGGGCAGGGACAGGGGAACTTTCCAGCTTCCACCAGCATCTCACATGGGCTTTTTGCTTTTGTTCTTGGGTTGATAAGCACATTCGGTCCAAAGCACGTTAAACTCTGAGACACAGAACCTTCCCTTCTTCCTAGCAGTATAATGGCTGTACATATTGTTTGTACTTGCATAAATTGGGTTTTAAATAAATGGGGCACCTTCAGAATCGGGAAATTTTTCCCCCCAAGGATTTTCCAGACTTGTGCAAGTCCCCCAATTCTCTTACGGATAGCTTGGCTGATTTCTTTAGGCTTTCTATTTTTACATACAAAGCAATATCTTTCTGAGTGCTTAAAAAAAAATCACGGTGTGTCTCTAATTAACTCATAGTTTTCCCTTAAACCTACAGAAGCTTTTAAAGACATACTCAACATATGGCGTCCCAAATTGTTTAAAAGGGAGAGTAATCCCCAAAATTGGGAAACTTTTGACTTTGCAAAAGAAAAGAAAAATGCTTTAATGTAATCTTTTTTGACCCAAAACTGTTTTAAATTTATTCAATTTTCATGCAAATGGTGAGAAAAAAAAATGCATATGTGTCTTTTTATAATTAGTAAAATTTTGGTTTCAAATGTATAGTCTTTTTCGAATTTTCACACTGTGCAGAGTGTACTGTTTTGGATTTTGTGTATTGCACTCTTCCTTCCATTTTTTGCTCATATTTATATTTGCCTGTTTGTGCATGTGATTACTTGTATTATCTCTATGTTTACTTAGAAGGCAAGGACTATCATGTCTATTTACTATTTTGTACCTCTGTTATTTTTTGTTTAAAGGGGATTTTTCATTTTGCATTTTCTATCAGGCCTTTATTGTTGGTGAACCATTAGGATATGTCTCCATGGCGGGGGTTTTTCGGACGGTTTTTCACCCGGGTTTGCGGTTTTGCAGCCCGCCGAAAAACCGGCTGAAAATGACAAAATTTTGCTCAGGGAAAACCCGGCAGCATCCCCCTCACGGTTTTCCGCCCCGGGGTTTTGCCGTCGGGGGTCCGGGCCAAACATTGAGCAAGCACCATCTTCGTCCGTTTCGGACGGAATTGTCTTCTAAAAGGGGGGGGGGAAAGGGGTCTTCTCGCTCATTGCGAGAAAACCCCGTCCCCCCCGCGGCCGCGGACGGCACAAAACAGGACAAATACTTGTCGCAAACCGGCCGGATTTTCCATGCCGGGGGGATGCCCCTAAACAGCATTTTTGGGGTGGGGTAGGACTGACACAGTAGAATGACGGATATTGTGGATCCTCTGGACCACCGTGAGTTTAGATGGCAGATTACTAGCAGTGGCAGCCGACATGCAGGAAAAGGACATCAGGTACTGGCAGAGGTGACAGGTCACAGCAGGTGTAGACACAGGCAGGTAACCAAGTCCTTGACACAATGACAGGGAGGTAGAAAAGTCAAACCATTGTCGGGTAACAGATCCCGGGCAGTACGACTGTACACATCAAAACAGCGGGTAACAGAGTTTGGTGCACGCATGAACATAATATGGATTTCAGTAACTCAGAAACAACAGAAACCACCACAACAGTCAGGGACTCAGAGGACATTAAAAAAACTGACACTGGCAGAGGCAGGACTTTTTTAATTCCCGAGGTTTGAGGGGATTGGACAGGTAATTTGGGAACGTCCCTTTAAATCAAAACCCGCGGCGGGGTTCCCCCTAGGAGCGTGTGCAACACAGACAGGGAAAACAGTTTTGGGGGAGTAAAAAAAGCAGTAGGGGCAGGAACAGGGAAAACAGCAAGACACAGCCTGCCCTTAAAACCGCATTATGGACAGCCCAGCAAGCCGGGTTTAAGAAAAGGGGGATACAAGAATGAACACATGCACGGTCCAACACAGGGACTGCGATATTAACCATGACACATGGTGGCTTATTACAGGGTGGCTTCTTTCTTATACATTTTTACTTTACCCCCTTTTTTGGGGGGAGACATTTTTTTAAATGTTTTTAAAATTTGTATCTGCTCACCGTTTTTAGTGGCACATGTTTCTTTATTTTTTTTTCCCTCTATGATTTTTCCATGTGCCCTGCATTTTGCAGCTATGGGATTGTGCACTTTTTTCCTGTATTGTTTTGCAACTTTTAAAAGATATATTTTAATCGGACTTTTACAATATCATTTATGTGGAACTCTTTTTATTTATTTGTAAAATGGCAAAAGGGGGTGTTTTGAACTTTTAATATTTTACTACTTCCATATTACCACTCTTATTACTTCCTGTGCTATCTTGTACTTCTGCATTATCTATGTAATGCCAAACGAAGTACAAGCAAACAAGCCCACTAGTGGTCAAGTGAAAAGAAAAGTTTATAAAATACAAAACGAAGTACAAGCAAACAAGCCTATATATATTTTTTACAAACCAACTAGTATACAGCGTCGCGTTTTAGATATAGGATGGCAAGCCAGTATAAGTTAAAACATAATATATATTCTTTATTGTGATAGGTATAAAAAGTTATTTTGGTTTCAAAATCAAACAGTGCAGCAAACCACTGACCGTACTCCACAGCGTGCAGTCGGATATCCCTCTGGCAGGCATAGTGCAGAGGTACAAGATGGCACAGGAACTAATAAGAGTGTTAATATGGAAGCTATGGAAGGCATCAATAGGCTTCCAACTGCCTTAGCAACTGCTTGACTTCGCCTGGATATTTTTGTGGGTGTGTCAATCGGGGAGAAAAATGGTGCGCAACAAAATTCTTCATTAATTTAGACGCTCTGATCACCACAGCTTCTAAAGCGTCATTGTCCCAATTCCTGCTGGAGGCGGTGAGCATAAGCTGTAATTAACAGCTGGCATCCACCGCTTATGGAACGGGCTCAACAAGTGAGCTGTGTGAGCTACGTCATAGATTGCCCATTCAGTTGAATGGGAGTCAGATTGCACATGGATTTTAATATGGAATTCAATGTGAAATTCATCAATGTGAATCTGTCGCCTTATCCTTACTCATGTGTCATTCTGAAAATCAATCAATTAATACCACAGCAAATGGTTAGAATTATTCCACGTGGCAGGGAGGTACAAGTTTCTTAACCTAGGACCATTTCTCACTTCTTTGCAAAAGAAGCCTCTTTCATCTATCTCTCTAGCAGTGGACTGTTCAGATTATGACAATAAAGGCTTAAGAATAATACTTCTCTCTTCAATCCTCTGTGTTTCTGTCTCCCTGTCAGCCCTTTTTTACCTCTTCCCACCTCCTTCCCCTTTCAAAAGACCGTAATGTTATGTTTTATTGTTTGACATGTTTTATGTATGCTAGCATAGCATGTGATGTAATGTTTAGCGCAGCTTAGCCTGTACTTTTTTGCATAGCATGCTGTGTATGTTAATTTTGACTATTTATTGTATACTTCCTATGTGCTGCATTAAAGTACATTGTATGTTTGTTTTTGATGACTTAATTTATTATAAATATTTTCAATCCAGCTGTGCCCTCCTGGTTAGTTGATGTCCTTTGGGACTTGTGGAGGAGTCCCTCAGGCTGATCACCAAACACAGAGGTCTGAAGGTTCTCTTGTACCTTCTCCCACCATGTGTATGGCATGCTCCATGCTTCTGCCCACAAAAAGATATGCAAATAAATAAAGCTGTGACAGCCACCAAGGAGTGTGTACTGATGAGAGGCAGAAACCACAAAACATCTGTCTACACATGGGTGAATCTTGCACTTAGAGAACACTCTGCTTTCACTGGTTTAAGATCAATTTATTTTTATTGCAGGAGAGCTAGCTTGTATACGTTTGCTATAATGAACCGACTTGATAATTATAGATAAAAAGAACTTTCAAAAGTTAATCTTAATATTGAATTTCAGGGCCCCATACAGCCAAACTGCCCCCCCCCCCCAAAAAAAAAGCAAAAAAAAACATTAAAAAAAAAAAAGAATTGGTGAAATTGGGGAAAAACTCCTTTCTGGGGGGTTATTTTTTGGTAAATTACTATGTGATATTTTGTGGATCAGTAGAATTTCTGTCAAAAAGTTATGAAGAATGTTTAATGTTTTTTACCATTTTTTTCTTAGACCAATAACCTCTTTCTGTCAGCTAAGCTGTGTCAGGGATAAGTTGTTATGGGGTTAGGGTTTTTATTTGTATCATTTTCTATTTTAGGGTGCCTATGACTTTTCCACCTTTAATTCCAACTTCATAGCAAAAGTGAGGTGAACGACGCATTCAAGCATTTTTTTATGGGTATTTGTACAAGTGATCGCTAGTACAATATACTACGGTACTTGTCTACTGCAGTATATTGTCATTCAAGCGATCCCATATTACACCTTGCGTCTGGGCACAATCAGCGTAGGTAGGTAGCTAGGTTAGGTAAGTAGCCCTTCAATAGAGTAAACATACATCCTGCAAAACTTTCTATAAACATAACAAGTTGGACAGAAAATTCTGCAGGAGGCAAACCAGACAGGAAAGTAAAGAGTTAAAGAAGCAAACTATGAGCCCTCCTCACATGACTACAGTGTAATAAGTGAATGGTGTGTTCCCCTCACCTGCTCCAGGGAGAAAGATGGCTGGGGCGACCTCCAGGACATATTGCTGCTAAGGTAACGTCTCTTCCAGGGACACCAAAAGAGCTCCAGTGCCACCTGCCTACACCTGGACCCAGGACCAACACAGGAAGAAGTCATCTTCCCCTTGTTTTTTTCATTTCAGCCTAGATGGCCTTGATGACTTCTCCCGGCCATGAGTTGTCTCTGCAGAATCCTCACTTTTCCAGCATATCATTAGTTATGGGTATATGAGTCCCCTCAATTAGGTAGCTCTTTAGCTCCCTTCCTCAGATAGGAAGCTCTATAGGTCCTCTCAGTTAGGTAGGCATGTATAGGTCACCACAGTTAGGTAGGCATGTATAGGACTCCTCAGTTAGGCAGGCATGTATAGGTCCCCTCAGTTAGGTAGGCATTTATAGGTTCCCTCAGTTAAATAGGCATGTATAAGTTCCCTGAGGTAGGCATGTATAGATCCCCTCAGCTAATTAGGTATATAAACCACCAATAAAAATAATAACAATAATACTTATTTCTCTTCCTTTCCCAGCTGAGCACCTTCCACTTCTGCCTGACACTGGTGGCATGATGTCATCACGCCACAAGCGCTGGAACGTTCCTCTGGCAGCTTCTAGGCTGCACAGCCTATTCAGAGTGATTAGGCTGTGCAGCCTAGGAGAGGCAGCGGCATGATGATGTCACTTCATTGCGCCGCTGCCCAGTTCGCTACTACAGAGCCATGGCAGGCCCTCACTAACACCGGACCATGGTGGGCCCTCACTACTACTGGGCCTGAGGCCTGCTAATTTTATCAGATGTGAAACTTTCAGACAACGGGCCCCCCTTGTTTCACAATTCGTCCTGGGCCCCGTATGGCAGGACCCCTAGTACTGCCTTATCGGTGGCACTACTCACTATTACTGGGAATGAGGGTTGTTAATTTTATCAGACATGTGAAACACAGTGGTCCGCTGCCAGAAGGCCCATTTTTCACATCTGATAAATTTAACAGGCCTCAGGCCCGGTTTCACAACTCAACCTGGGCCCCGTCTGGCAGTAGCCCTAGTACTGCCCTATCAACGGCCCTGCTTATGGCTAAATATAACAATGATAGATAACCATGTATTAGGACTGACTTTGTAACCTGCTTGTGTAGATGCAGCATGTGTCAATATTACAATACCATGTAATTTAAGGGAACACAATGTACTGTATTTGTGTTATCGCACATTGTATATACACTGAGGAAAAATAGATAATTAAAAAATGAACAGCAAAGTGTTGTTCAGTGAATGATTTCTCTAACCACATGTTGCACTGGCACATGCTCAGGCTGATAATTACATCTCTATAAATGTATGTAACTGTCAGTAAAATTGGTAGGTGAAAATTAATTTCATTATATACAGCATTTATGGGTCTAATTTTTTATTTAAAATAATAAAATAAAAGGAAAGCATCTCTTTCTTTCTGCAAAGTGCATTTTTATAATGGTAGCTGAATGAATAATTATAAAAGTTAGCTTTTTTATCATAAACGTCTCTAATATTGTTCATACACATCATCTAGTACAGTAGATTAATCAATATAAAATGTAATGTATTGCAATATCAGACATAACCCATCAACAGATGTGGCAGCACTGTTTCTGGGTAAAAACAACCATGTTTTTTTTTAATCCTTTACAACCTTTAAATTTATAGATGTTTTAGAACTAATCCATCTAGCTCCTGCTATAGTTAGTGAAGCAAATCATCTAAATGAGGAAGCCTTGGCAGGTAGGCTTCCATATTGGGAACAGTATGTTTGCTAAGACTCACACATTAAGGGCGACATGTATGTACGGGGCTGCACCAATAGTCTAATGTCCTTTCAGCCCAAAAACTGGCGCAGTCCTGTGCGCTCGATGTATGAGCAGGTGCACTCCAAAATTAGAAGCATTATAAAGCGCCTGCACCACTTTGTAATGTGCCTAAGATGTAGGGGCCTACTGGAAGCATGTTCCACTACAACCGTAGTACTCTACACATTTATGACTTTAGTATGGCAAATCCAGGCACATTACTGCTGGAACAGGTAGACCAATTTGAAAGTTGTTTACCTGAGCCTAAATTGTCGCTTTATATCTAGAAAGCACTAAATCTAAGACCCACAGTAGAACAGATTCATAGATTTAGGAGCATTCTACACTATTAATGCGTGTAATAAAATTGGATCCTGGGCACCAAAAATCATACAGGTCTCCCTAAGGGTATATCATACTTGCCAGCTTTTGAAAGTGGTCATCAGGGAGATTTGAAGGTGCAGCACACGCAGCCTGCTGCCCAAAAATTTTCTTGGCCACATCCGCTCTTTGTCAAGTCACACCCCCTTTACTAAAGGTCACACCCACTCCAACTAACTGTATAGCAGCTCTGGAAGAAAGCAAATTTAGGGTTTTGGAAGCACCCAGGTTTTCTGGACGTTGAATAATCTATTCATCATCCAGGAGAGCTGAGAGATACTGCTAAACTTTGCCTATTACACTACAGCCAATATTTCCACCATACAATGACCATATAGTGGTAGTGTCATGTCAGAGGAGGTGCAGTGGGCCCTGACTGCCACCCAGCCCACTGTCCCTGCCTACTTGGCGTGCTGCCCTAAATGGCAGAGCCCAACGGGGCTACAAGCCCTTTAAATG